>VNJW01011117.1:0-82171 GCA_008042615.1 Drosophila auraria | reverse complement strand
AAACTTGATCTGCGTGCAACAGATTCCAATGTTGTCACCAAATTTGGTAACTCTAGCTCTTATAGTCTCTGAGATCTGTTGTTTCACACGGACGGACAGACGGACAGACGGACAGACGGACAGACGGACAGACGGACAGACGGACATGGCTAGATCGACTCGGCTAGTGACGCTGATTAAGAATATATATACTTTATAGGGTCGGAGATTTCTCCTTCTGCCTGTTACATACATTCTCGGTTGGCACTAACTTATAATACCCTTGTACCCTATGGGTACCGGGTATAAAAATTTAAAACTCCATTGTATTGTGGTGGTTAAAGAGAGTCACAACCCGCCAGAAGTGCTCAAAGGGGCTATCTAATCAGCGGGCGCAGTGAGCGAAATTGCGAAAGAGTCCAATCGCTGGCTCTTCACGCAGTTAGCCAGTCGAAAAGCTGGCGGGCGATCGATATGTTCGCCCTGGGGCGATGCCTGCTCCCGCTGCTCTGGCTGATCAGCTGGACCCACGCCGCCCGAGTCCTCATTATCGCCCCCTTCGAGTCATATACGCAGTGCCAGCTGATGACGCCCTATATTGGTTCCCTCGCTGATCGGGGTCACCAGCTGACGGTGATCCATGCCTACCAGCACTGCTATCCCGTCGGCAGTGGGACGTATATTCGCATAACAGATAATAATTACGTATATTCAGGTAAGTGAATTAAATAACATATAGCCCTCTGTCGGCCACAGTTATGTGTGCTCTACTAAAGTTATAAATGGATTTTTACTACGCTTCAAAAAATATTCGCTGCTAAAAGCCTTAGTCACCTCTTCCTGTAGTTGTTAACTTTCGTGTATTCTAGACTTCGATGGCTTATCCAGAACGACGAGTAAGTGGGAAGAATGTACTTCTTTCACAAGGATCATGGTTAAGATTACGCTGAATGTGCTCAATAACTTGGAGGTCCGGAAGTTGGTCCAATCGAACACCACCTTCGACTTGGTAGTTGTGGAACCGTCCTTTACCGATGTGCTCTTTGGCTTGGCAGCCCACTTCAACGCCCCTCTTATCGGGCTGTCCACTGGCGCAGCGGACTGGAACCTGAACAGCTTAATGGGTCACGGATCGTCCATGGTTCTGGAACCGCTTATGCCTATGGAAGCGAAATCTATGAAGAGCCTTTGGGACCGCATGTACTATTGGTACTCTATCACAGAGGAGTGGCTGTTGATGCAGCTGGTGTACCTCCCAAAACTGAAACTTGTTTACGATCACTTTTTTGGTCACTTGGAGCAGAGCTTCTGGGAAACCCGCCACAGCTTCTCTCTGATTTTACTCAATCAGCACTTTAGCTTATTTCGGGCCAGGGCGAATGTCCCAGGTATGATTGAGGTGGCAGGGCTCCACATCCCCAAGGAGGTCCCAAGGCTTCCCGAAGATCTGAAGCGGTTTATCGACGAGGCGGAGTATGGTGTCATTTACTTCTCCTTGGGTGTGGAGGTCCAAAGCAAGGATTTGCCGGAGAAAACAAAGAAAATGTTGCTGGAGAGCTTTAAGCTGATGCCGCAGCGCGTGATCTGGAAATTTGAAGGTGAGCCACCGCCTGGAGTAGCCGATAATATCTACCTGGCGGAACTGTTGCCCCAGCAGGCCATCCTGTCCCATCCGAATGTGAGGCTCTTCATTAGCCACTGCGGAGTGCTGAGCGTCATCGAGGCCGCCTACTATGCCAAGCCGGTGCTGGGCACGCCCCTGTTCTTCGATCAATTCCGGAACCTAGAGGTCTTGCTGGAGGAGGAGGCTGCCCTCCAGGTGAGCATCAACAGTGTCACTGGGAAGGAGCTAAAAGAAACTGTTGATCTCTTGATAAGCGATCCTAGATACCGAGAAAATTCGTTGGCCATATCCAAAAGATTCCGGGATCAGCTCGTGCATCCCATGAATGTGGCTGTTTACTGGACTGAGTACGTCCTTCGCTACGGAGCAAATCATATGAGGGTTTCTCAAACTCACGTTAGGCTGGTCGATTACTATTCCGTGGATAAGTTTCTGATGGTCGGACTTCGATTGACCCTGGTTGTTGCCCTTGTTTTCTTGGTATTTTTCAAGTGGAGGTGCCTTCTCACTTATATGGGCCGACTCGCAGAGCGGTTTTGGCCCATCCATGTAATGAATAGTGAATAAGTTCTTTTGTGTAGAGTTTAATTATTAAATAGGGTTGATTTTATTGAGTAGTAGTAGTAGAAGTAAGTAGTAAGTAAGTTCTTTGATGAGAAATTTGTTTAACAATATTTAAGTTAATGATTGACAGCTAATGGCGGAATTACAAAGTAACCGGCTGCGTAGGTAAAGTATGCGTACATATACGAGAGTTTGGAATTTAATTGTAATATTTTGTTTTGTTTTTAGGTATTGTAGATTACAACTAGGCTAGGTATAGTGAAAGCTTTATCTAATCTTAATTATTCCCTTATAGGGAATTAATTATTACTAAAGGACTTAATAAAATATATTTAGTTAATAATATAATAAAACCAAAATAATATATAAAATTATAGCAGATAAGAAAATCTAATTAGTAAAAAAAATAATATAATATAAATAATTTATAATATTATTGGACTTATTAAAAACAAGAAAACCTAAATACATAATTCTGTTAAATATGTTTTAAGTTCGCTGGTACAGTTCGTTATACCCACTGAAGTTAATAGATTTACCCAATTCAATAAATTAATTAATAGTGCACTTTACACAACAATTGAATTTTTCTTGCCTTGATCTAAAAACTGATACGATCAACCAACCACTCATTAGGAGTAGGGCATGTATTTATCAGTTCTCTCTCTACAAAAAAAGCGTTCAATTAATAGATCGAATAAACAATAGAAGATGAATGAGAGACAAACACAGAGAAACGTAGAACTCACTGTCCGACTCAGAGAAACGTAGAGCCAAAGAGAGCGCTCTTCACTTCGCTCATCGCTTGCATAACAACCAAATACTGAGTGGAAAACGTAAACAATCAACAAAGTGTTCATATGCAAGCCGGTGACGCTATATAATCTATATGTTTGTGCTTAAATCTAAAAGTATTGAGAGAACTTAATTAGTTTTATGTAAAAACAAACTTCTGTCTC
Organism: Drosophila auraria; assembly: GCA_008042615.1. Classification (NCBI taxonomy): domain Eukaryota; kingdom Metazoa; phylum Arthropoda; class Insecta; order Diptera; family Drosophilidae; genus Drosophila; species Drosophila auraria. The sequence continues at coordinate 79,045 of VNJW01011117.1, read as the reverse complement.
GCTCCAGTGAACCTCCCCCGTTGTTCAGAGTGAGCATTAAATTCGGCAATGCCTTTAATCGTCGTTCCCCGATAAATATATGGAAAAGTTTCTAGGCGAGATTAGTTGTCGTTTGCCAGCGAATCGCTGTGGTTGCTTTGGAAATGAGATTGACATGTTCTGGAACTGGACTGGGTCCGCTACTCGTATTGCTTGTTGGATTGGGTTTGGGTGCAAGCGCCGACGAAGGGGAGGTTCAAAGTTCACGCATTCTGGCCGTGTTCCCCTTTCCAGGCCGATCGCAGTACATATTCGCCGAGGAGTACCTGAAAGAGTTGGCCCGAAAAGGTCATAACGTCACTGTGATCAACACTTTTGGCAGCGACACAGTAGAGCCCAACTTTCGGGTTATTGGAGCCAAGAAAATACACGAAATAATGGCGGGTAAGTGAACGTTATTTAATCTAAAATGTTTGGAATGCTAGAGAGGTCGATAAGCGAGACTCTAAATGGCCGATGTCAGACTCGAAAGAACCTATATTTCTGCATACAAATTTATAGAAATATTTAAATTATTTTTTATATTTTATATTTTTTATATTTCAGCATTTGCAAATGCAAACTACGACCAGACAGCAAGTCAATGGACAGTGCTGACCATGACCACGGAGTTCCTCAATCTGCTGACCACAAGTGTGCTGGATGAGCCGGCCGTGAAGGATTTGTTGGCCAGCCAGGACCACTTCGACCTGGTCGTGATGGAAACGGTGCAGAACGAGGCTCTGTTCGGACTGGCCCAACATTTTGGGGCCGTGACCATCGGCATCTCGTCGTACGGAACGGATCGTCACATTGACGAGTTGATGGGCAATATATCGCCATTGTCCTACAATCCCATGCTCCTGTCGTCGCGCACCGAACGAATGGGCTTCGAGGATCGTCTGTGGAATGTGTGGGAGGCCGTCGTCATCTGGCTGCACAAGAGGATTGTCCACCTGCCCACCCAACGGGAGCTGTACGCCAAGTACTTTCCAGCTGCCAAATCGTCTCTAGAGGAGATTATGGATAGTTTCTCCCTGGTGCTGCTGGGCCAGCACTTTTCGCTGAGCTATCCGCGTCCCTACCTGCCCAATATGATTGAGGTCGGAGGACTCCATTTGCAGCAGCAGCGAAAGGTGCAGGCGCTGCCCAAGGAACTGGCCGAATTCGTGGAGCAATCTCCCGAGGGCGTCGTATACTTCTCCATGGGATCGAATATCAAGAGCGCAGACTTACCTCCAGCCCGGCGTGAGGTTCTGATGGAGACGTTCGCCAGTCTGCCGCAGCGCGTTCTATGGAAATTCGAGGACGATCAGCTGCCCGGAAAGCCGGAGAATGTGTTCATCAGCAAGTGGTTCCCCCAGCCGGACTTGCTGGCCCATCCGAACGTGAAGCTGTTCATCACCCACGGAGGTCTGCTGAGCACCATCGAGAGCATTTACTTTGGGAAGCCGGTCCTGGGTCTGCCCGTGTTCTACGATCAGCACTTGAATGTCCAGCGGGCGAAGCAGGCGGGCTACGGCCTCAGCGCGGATTTGTGGAGCGCCAATGCCACGGAACTTGCGTCTTTGATTCAGGAACTGCTGAGCAATCCCAGCTATGCGGCTGCAGCTCAAACCAAGTCCAAACTGTTCCGGGATCAAAAGGAGACCGCCCTGGAGCGTGCCGTCTGGTGGACGGACTACGTACTGCGGCACAAGGGAGCACGGCACTTGAGATGTGCCTCGCGGGATCTCAGCTTTGTCCAGTTGCACGGCCTCGACACCTGGGGACTGCTCGTCGCAGTCGCCACTGTCGCCACACTGATCTCCGCGATTGCCCTGAACTACCTACGGAGGGGCCTCGGTTATATCATCGCCCAGAGTCGTGGGTCGGCGAGCAAATTGAAGACCCAGTAACCAATTAAAGTCCATTAACTAGTTGCGTTTATGCACTGACCGATCTGATGTCTAACGCAAATGCTTTGAAATTATTTGTTTTGTTATTAAGCACTCATAACAGCTTGAACTTAACACTAGACTCCTCTAATTTATTTGTGATTAAAGCCCACCTTTTAAGACATAACTACGGGTTATATATTTTGGGGAATTATATATAGAGCTTTAAAGGAATGGAACATAAATTAATACAAATAGAGCTTTAAGCAATTTACCAAGTTAAGGTTTAAAGGCATTAATATTTATATTATTCAACACAAACTGTCACAACCTTAGACGTTATCGTTAACATCGTTTTACAGCACGCATAAACCGCAGTCTTAGTTTATCAGCTTACTTTAAGCTGTCGCAAACATAGAAATTACACTTAGAAAAACGTATATAGAAAAGGGAGTTATAAACTTACCTAAGTTCTAAGACAAAAATATTATTTTAATATTTATTTATATAGGGTTCTCTTTTTTTCTCTTAATTTTTTATTATTTAAACTAAGAAACCAATCCCTATTTATTTTTCAAAATGCCTTTAATTGTTAATTTTTTAATTCCGTTGAGCAATTTTTTATTAATGTATGTTTTTGATGGGGTGCGACGGTGAGATGTGGATCGCCTACGAAATTTCCGTAATCGCATCTCAAGTGAATTGCCATCGCATGTCAGTCTTATCTAATAGCTGTAGATAGCGCGCCGTAATGTGTACTTACAGATTCAGTTCATGACTTGACTTTGCTAGGTCGAGACGCGATCCATAAGATGCTGGCCGTTCGACTCTGTAGCCTGCTGTTGGTGCTTCCCGCCTGCCTGGAAGCAGCCAGGATACTGGCTGTGTTCCCCTTTCCGGGACCATCGCAGTACATCAATGTGGTGCCCTATCTGAAGGCGCTGGCATCGCGGGGTCACGAGGTGACCTCGATCAATGCCTTCCCCCAGAAAAAGCCAGTTAAGAACTTTCGAGACATTCCGATTTTAGAGGTTTTTGAGAACTACAATGGTAAGTTATGAATATTAAAGATAAGTTTTGTCTAAGAAACCCTTATGTTCCAGAACTCATAAACGACCTCAACGATCCCATGAACATTTGGGAGGAGAATAATTTTGTAAACAATTTCTTTGTGAGCGTCACGCGCTCTGTTCTCAACAACAAGGAGGTGAAGGAGACCCTTTTGCCGCCAGGAAAGGATCGTTACGATCTGATCATTGTGGAGGCTCTCCGCTCGGATGCCTACTACGGGTTTGCGGCCCACTTTGATGCTCCCATCATTGGCATCTCCACCTTTGGCACCGACTATAACATCGATGAGCTGGTCGGCAATGTCTCGCCCCTGTCGTATGTTCCCGTGGTGACTGCGGGCTTCACCGATCGCATGACATTCCGGGAACGGGTGACCAACTTTGTGGACACCACGATTGCCTGGCTCAACTACAAGCTATTCCATATGCCGAAGCATGAGAAGATGTATGCAGAGCACTTTCCGGTAGCCTCGGCTCGGGTTCCACTCTCGGAGCTGAACAGGAACTTCTCGCTGGTGCTCCTCAATCAGCACTTCTCGCTGAGCTTCCCGCGGCCCTACGTTCCGAATATGATCCAGGTGGGAGGTCTGCACATATCCCACAAGCCGGCTCCGTTGCCCAAGGATCTGGAGGAGTTCGTTGAGGGTGCCGGGGAGCAGGGCGTGATCTACTTTTCCCTGGGCTCGAATGTGAAGAGCAAGGATCTGCCGGCTGAGAGGAGGGAGCTGATTCTGAAGACCTTCGCCAGTCTGCCGCAGCGAGTCCTGTGGAAGTTCGAGGACGACCAGCTGCCGGGAAAGCCCCCGAATGTTTTCATCAGCAAGTGGTTCCCGCAACCCGACATCCTGGCCCATCCCAAGGTGAAGTTGTTCATCACCCACGGCGGTCTGCTGAGCACCATCGAGAGCATCCATCATGGCAAGCCCGTTCTGGGCCTGCCCTTCTTCTACGATCAGTTCCTGAATGTCAAGCGGGCCACGCAGGCGGGCTTTGGCTTGGGCCTGGATCACAAGACAATGACCCAGCAGGAGTTCAGGGAGACCATAGAGCGGCTGGTCAAGGAGCCGCGGTTTGCGGCGACGGCCAAGCAGATGTCGGATCGGTATCGGGATCAGCCCATGACGCCGCTGGAGACAGCCATCTGGTGGACCGAGTATGTTCTGCGGCACAAGGGAGCTCACCACATGCGCGTGGCTGGCCAGGATTTGGGTTTCTTCGCCTACCACAGCCTGGATGTCATAGGAACACTCTTGGCTGGGGCCCTGCTTGTCATTCTAATAGTTGCAGGCCTTCTCTGGAAAATAGCAAAGCTAGCAGGACTTGGAAGTTCTAAGAAAAAAGTAAAGGAGCATTGAAACTAAATGATAATGAAAGGTTTTGTGTAGTTAATATGTTTTATTTTGGTTATTGAAATTTGAAAAGTAAGAAAGCTTAAAATTTGTGCAGTAATTGAAAATAAAATGTAAATTATTTCAATCTTATTCAGTCACATAGAAATGGCTTTGTTGATTTACAGCCTACTTTAATAGGGTTCTTTCCCTAGTTGGTCTCTGTTTATTGGTCTTACCTATCAGAAGAGAAAGTTAAAAATTTATTGTGTCATTATTGGTGGCTAATCTTATCGTTCTTCCTGGAGAGCTGCTCCGTTCAGTCTTCCGTCTGAGTTCGAGGGCAGCACATGGCCAGTGCCACCATGCTACCTCCGAGGTGGTTCTGCCTGCTGGTGTGTCTCCTGCCCGGTTATCTCGACGCTGCTCGCATCCTGGCCTTGTATTCCATACCAGATTACTCCCACTACTTTCAGTCCCTGCCCTATCTGAAACGTTTGGCCTCTTTGGGGCATGAAATAACACTCGTGAGTCCGTTTACGTTGCAAGAACCTTTTAATAATATTCGCGAAATTGTTGTTCCCGAACTCTTGGAATGTAATGAGGGTAAGTACGGATGGAAGAATTTTTCCATCTGTTTTTAGGAATTAAAGTAGATTTTAAATTCCATTCCAGAGCTTGTCAAAATTCGAACCACTTCCCATGGCACTTGGAAAGACAATGACTATGTCAACAACTGCAACCTGAACCTCGCCAAGAAGGTGCTGAACAATGACGGAGTGCGTCGGGAGATTCTGAAGCCGGGAAAAGCGCAGTTCGACTTGATTACCATCGATCTGTGGCGGACGGACGCTCTCTATGGCCTGGCAGCCTACTTCAAAGCTCCAATAATCGGGATAGCATCGAATGGCATCGACTGGAAGATCGACGAATTGGTGGGCAATACAACCCCAAAGTCGTATCTCCAGGCTCCGCACGATCTAGAGACCTACGCTGGCCGGTTGGCGCACTTTGTTGAACAAATGATTTCTTGGGCTAACTGGAAATGGCGGTATGAGGAAAAGCACGAGGCGCTGTACAGGAAGTACTTCCCGAAAATCGCCGATAAGAAACCTCTGTCGGAGATTGCCCAAAACATTGCTCTGATCCTGGCAAACCAACACTTTACATTGGCCCCGCCGCTACCATTGACTCCGAATGTGATCGAAGTGGGTGGCATGCATATTAATCGGCAACCGACGGCCTTGCCGCAGGACTTGGAGGACTTTATCCAAGGTGCTGGCGAAGATGGGGTCATCTACTTGTCTCTGGGCACCAATGTGAGCGGCGAGACACTGGCAGAGGATCAACTTAAAGTATTACTCGAAACATTTGAGAGTCTGCCACAGCGAATTCTATGGCAGCTCGATGACGAGCAACTGGCTGGGACCCCTTCGCATGTATTGATTAGGAAGAGGTTACCCCAGCAGGATATCTTGGCGCATCCCAAGGTTAAGCTCTTCATCACCCACGGAGGCTTGCAGAGCACCGTAGAGAGCATTTACTTTGGGAAGCCCATGCTGGGATTGCCCTTCTTCTACGACCAGTTCCGCAAAATGAACCATGTCAGTCGCCAGGGCTTGGGTTTGGTGTTAAGCTTCAGGGAAATGATAACCAACGAGTTAAAGTCCACCATCCGGCGGCTGCTGGAGGAGAAGAGTTTCGATGTCACGGCAAGAACGACAGCGGCACGATATCGGGATCAACCCATGCATCCCCTGGAGACGGCCATTTGGTGGACTCACTACGTTCTGCGGCACAAGGGTGCGACTCACATGCGTGTAGGGGGCAGGGAGTTGGACTTCTTCACCTACCACAGCCTAGATGTTCTGGGCACCTTCCTCCTAGCCTTCTTATTCATCTCTGCATTGGCTGCCATCTGTGTGCTCCAATCATTGAGGATGATCCTGCGACGAGGAGTATCGAAAAAGAACAGAAAACAGAAAGTTACTTGAATTGAAGAGTTAACTTAAGAGGCTTTGTTTGTATAAACATAAAATTACTTTCTTTTCATTTTGTGTTATTTTTGTCATACTACTGTGGGGAAAAAGTAAGGTAAGTAATAATTGGTTACTCCAGAAACTTTTGAAAAAAGAAAAATACTATAATGGGACTTAGGGACTTAGGACTTAGGAAAATGCATATTGGTATAATTTTGAAAATATTCCATATGGGGAAATGGTTAGGCGCTCAATACGCTTAGAAGTATAATAAAAATTAACACACAGAAAAAAAATCGGAATAAAGTTAAAAAATTAAGACTGAAATAGGAACGAAATCGGGCCAACCCTGGATTTTTGTTAAACTTAGTATAAACATCATTAACAAATATTTTCAAGCCTGATTTTAATCCGGGAAATGCTTAAATTCAGTCAGAGAAATCATCCCGAAAAATGTAATTTAATACAGACTAGACTTAAAATATTTAATATTAAACATTATAAAATCAAGATTTTGTTATGATTTTAGACGCATTTTTCTTACACTTTTTTTTTAGGGTTTCAAATTATATAAAGTTGTAAATAAATCCCATTACTTCTAGCACCAAATGTGTAAGAATTCACAGACCGGCCGCTTACCTATCAGACCACGGTGGCGAATCAAACATTATTGTCGAAAATACGAATACATACAATTCCAAAGAGATAATCCAAAGGTAAATAATTCCCTCGCTCTCAGCTCAAATTAGACACCTTTAAGAATTTTGAATCTTAAATTGAGAATGTTTAGGCGTTGTTTGTCATTTTAGTCCCGAAACAACTTTAAATTTTTAGGAATTCGCATGCCTTTTTTAATCTGTGCAGATAAAAGAAGAAATCTGAAACTTTGCAAGTTTCCCGTTAAAGAACAAAAAATGTGCTTATGGTAAACAGTAGCTGGTCATAATATTCAATATTCAATAATGACAGAACAAACGAACAACTATCGGAACCGTACAGTCTCTGGGCAACTTCTGCTCTCAGGTGCCGTTGGCTTCCAGCTGGGCTTTCACCGCAGATAGCAGATAGAGCGACCAAAATGATAGGATATTATGATGAGCGTATTTATTATATAACGATGCTTTCTGGTCACACACAAAGCTGGCTCGATTGCCGGCCAGTGAATTATGGAATACGCATGCAAATATTTGCACGGCCGCGTGTGCGTCGCGCGCCGCTTTGCTCGTATTTATTAACCGCTGCCAATCAGCTGCATACGCTGCGTATGCGTAATATTAAATTGCATGGAGTCACTTCCGTTGGATTGGTTTGGTTCATTTGGGTTCGGCGGCTGCTCTTGGCCGTTTTTGGCCGCATTGCCAAATGCGTAATCAAAAATTCATGAGCTATATAAATGTGGTGGGCTGCCGCTGCCATTAGCTCAGTGTGTTTTGTGTCGGTATGCAAATGTAGATAATTTCATGCGATTTAGGGTTCGACCTGATCCCTTCCCATCCCCCAAAAGAGCCGAGTGGTCGATGGGGGATAAGGCAATTTAATGATGTCCTGTTTTGTGGTTCGACGCGTTTTTAATGAGCTGTTGATTATCGACGTCGGTTGCGATAGCAAAACACTTATTGCCCGCTGTATCCTATACAGGACTCTCAATTTAATTGCCAAAGCACACACAGAGGGCCACTTGCATCTCAAGCAAGCTATTATTTACGCTATGTCAGCAATTCCAATTTGCACTCTCGGAAATGTGTCGAAATATCTGCTCACTTCCTGACTGAATCTCATCTGTAAGTTGTCGTTCCAGCAAATCGGTCGGTTCACTGCATCTCTCTTTTTTTTTACCTCTCTTTTCGTGTTTTTACAACAATTTGTGCAGGTGAAAAGTCGAGAAAAGTCGAGCTGCAGCTCTCTAAATTGGTAAGAAATATGCAGAGGTGCCTGCTCAATGCTCGTTCACCTGGCGATAGTTATGCGCTCAAGCATTTAATCATTTTTTTGTCTTTTAATTTCTGTGAGATGTCAGCCAGGAGATGAGGGGTGTCATCCGGCTTTAAGGTTTCCGATTTGCTTTCCAAGCTGACACAGTTTCAGATGCAGACATTATGTAATTTTGTATTTGAATAGAGTGGCATTAACCTAAGCATCTTGGTTATATTTAATAAAACTCAATACTTACTATTTTCAATAAATTCTGCTCGAATAAAGCTATTTTATGCCTGAATATTATATTTTTATTAAACACAAATTGTATAATATGAATTCCATTTAGGAATTAAAAGTTTGACAAGGGAAACAACTCATCCCAGATGTGATATCGATCCTGATGGAAGCCCCCAGTCTTAGCTGTCAGATCGGTGCCGATTTCTAAGTACTCTTGATTTTTTAAGGTGTATCGAGGCCAGTTGAGGTCTTTGATATGCGGATCACTCTTGTTGTGGGGATCACTAGCAAGCAAACAGTAATTAATTATCCATTTTCCTTGTTCAACAGAAGTACTCACCCTTTTTGAGCAAATTCCATCCACATGCGTGTCATTCGCTCTATCATAAAGTTCTCAGGATCGTCTTTTTTAAGTAGGGGACTTACAAGGCCCACATGGAACAAATACAAGAGCTCATCATGATGCACGGCACCTACAAATATTACAGAATTTAATACAGATCATAGCCTTAGGTTTCAGAGGCATTCTCACCCATGGCTTCTTGGTTATCGGGGTTTTTCAGAAAACTGTATCTGCCTTTGTACCGAAATAGATACGTATAGATCGGAGTGTGCGGGGCCATAAGTCGGAGAAAGCGATTGAAGGCCACGCCAATCAAGGCATCACTAAAGAGTTCCCCTAGACCCTTAAGGGACTTTGGATTCTCCAGCTTGTCACGGCTCTCGGGCAGATATTTCTCCCTCAGAGTACGACTTGCTCTACGCGAGTGGTTCGACTCACGATCGTCCAAAATCAGAACAATGGGAGCAAAATGTTCCCAGTCGTTATTGTATTTGCTCAAGATGCTTTCATTGCGTAGGTCCCCTAGGGAAAATACAGGGTAATTAAAATAAAAAAACAAATCAATAAATAATACTTACAAAATGCTCCAGACAGGAATTCAAACTCCGTGATCCCGGTGATAAGGGGCACCTTGTAGAAGTCGCCGCGTCGGGCGGTCTTAAAGGGATCCTCGATGAGAAACCGCTCCTGGCCAAAGTCCTCTTCGACCACAATCCTCCAGTTGAGCACGGGATTCCAGCCGATCTCGAACATCCCATTGTAGGTGCTGACATAGTCCAAGTAGGGCTTTCGCCTCATACACTCCACCATCTGCGCCACAGGTTCTTGGGGACACTTCAACAGCCTCGCTTGACGCTGGGCCAGCTGAAGGTCGTTACCCTTGTACTTGGCAGGTCCATATGGAGAGGCACTCATGCAGATTCCGCGATGGAAGAGACCCCGCGACATGGGCGAGATCATGTGCAGGCCGATGCTGATACTGCCCGCACTGTACCCCAAGAGGGTCACACTGCCGGGGTCACCACCAAAGCGGTGGATGTGCGTCTGGATCCAGCGCAGGGCCAGGACTTGATCCTTCATCCCCGCATTACCAGGAGCCTCCCTGCTGCCGGTGGCCAGGAAACCCAAACTGCCCAGGCGATAGTTCAGCGAGACAAGGACACAATCGCGATCCATGAAGTGCTCTGGTCCAGCCAAGTACTTGCTCTGTCCCGAGTACACGTAAAAGCCTCCAGGATGCAGGAAGACGATAACCGGCCGGCGGGCCTTCACATCCTTTGTGTAAACATTTAGACGCAGGCAATCCTCGGAGACATCGGTCATGTTATCCCAGGGCTGCGGACACATTGGTCCATCTTGGCTGGCATCAAAAGTTGTCGGAGACCAGGACTTCACGGGTCGCGGATTCAGGAAGCGCAGCTCACCCAGAGCCGGCTCCGCATAGCGAATGCCCCGAAAGGCATGGAAGCTCAAGCCCAAACGGGAGGTGAGGTTGGCCCCCCGTACGCGTCCCAGATCGGTGTCAACTTCGATGGAAAAAACCGATGAGCTGGCCAGCAGAACCAGCAGTTCCACAACCAAGATCTTGATCATCTTGACGCCCGCTCTCAACTGAGTTGTAAGAGATTCCGCTGTCGTTTTTATAGTAAGCTAAGTGCCTGAAATCGAGCATCTGGGGCTTTACCCAGCAATGATTGGCAACGATCCGTTCGGGCATAATAACGAGATCGCTTGGACGTTTTTCATATGAACACATTTATGCCTATAGAAGACGTTGCCGAACAGCTGAATAATTGCAACGGAGATAATAAGCAAGGAATGGGACTTGAAAGGTTTCGTTTTAAGATCAGCTGGTAATTAAATATTTTATAGCTTTAAGTATTATCTTTTAGAGTCTAAAAACCGGTCGAAAATATTTCCATTCCTCGCAGTAAGAACAAACTTATCCTTAAAGTTTAATACTTTAATTTCGCAATTAATAATAATAATAACCCTTTTATGCCCGAATTAAATGAGGCTAAATCAAAAATATTTAACGCCATTAATGATTAATAGGAGCCCCAAGTAAAGTTTATTTCGATTTTCGATATTCAGAGTCCGCTGGTATGTCCTTGAAAGAACAATAATAAGGAAAATCCCCAATACAAAAGAATTCACAAAAAATTTGAATCGTAACCGAAATTCAAATGAAAACTCAATGTTGCATATACGCAACAGTGGGCATGAAAGGGATAATTATACATTTAATTGGAAGATTTTATAACTTGTTTTTCTATGAAATTTGTAAACACCTTTGCAACTATTAACTTCTGAATATGTGCTGTGCTGTCAAGGTGACTTAAATAGAATAAGTTTGTGTGTCAATTTTCGCAAATTTCCCCAACAAGTTTATAGTTAGCCTATATTCAAGCACACATTATTTTGTGTTGCACCGAAAAAAATATTTAGGTTTTTTAAACTACACAGAACTTGTAATAAACGCAGTTGGATTAGCTCCCATCTCAGGTATTTTCAAGTTTCTCTTACTTTTTTTTCAACTTGAACTTTGTGTAAGAAATATATCTTTTATTTGGTAAAATAAATTATTTTATGTACGTATAAAAAAAATTATGTTTTTAAATCAAATATTTCAAAGTTAAGCTACACATTTTATTAGATGAAATATCTTGGAGTTAATGTGCTTTTAATTTATAGTTGACAAGGCCATTGCCTATATTATTTTTGATTGATTATTTTATCAAAAACCAGTAAATCTTCTATCTTTAAATATTTACAAGTCTGTGTGACTCAACTAAAGAACCCTTATTCCATGCTATTTAATGCCACAAAAGCAATGCCTCCTCGGCCGCACATTTTTAAGCCGGTCCGGCATTAAAGCCGTCAACATTTCCGCGACGGACGCTGATTTTCCAGCAGCATGGCCATGGCCCAAAACAGTTTCAATAAGTTGCTCTAAAACTTTTACACGCCTTTTGCCAGCCCAAGGAATTGGGGGAGCAGCAGGGAGCTGGGGTGGACCAAGGGAGGCTGGTGAAAATACGAGGAGGATGCACGGCAAGGAAAATAAAAGCATTTAGCTTGGGGCGTTTTATGGGAGTGGCAGCGTGAGTGGGCGTGGCACTCAGTTGGTTGCTGTTAAAAATTTGAACGCGCTGATGGGCATTTTTACAACTGAAGCGTTAACTATGTGCAACTTGCAGCGCGAAGGGGGAGGGCTGGCGAGCGGGCAAGGAAAAGAGGATCCCAAAAAGAAAAGTTGAATCGGAATTTTAAATACTCTCGAAATAATATAGGAGTAAAGAAAGATTTAAACTTCAACCTGGTATTTCATTAAATATTAAAGAGAAATTTTATATTAAAAAATATACAGTAACCGATACGTTTTGATTCTTATTATCTAAAAAACTTTTATTATAATTCAAATATATTGATTGTTACATAATAAAGCATAAATGATTTTCTCTCAGATTATTTAAAGTAAGTAAACAAGTTCATTTTATTTTTTTAAATAAATATTTAAAAAAAAGCTAAAAATAAAAGTTTATTCAGATATATTTTCCTTTTTCTTTTAATTTCTTTTTTGAGTGCTTTTTCTTCGAATATCTAACCCATAATTATACTCAGTTTATAGCTTCAAAAAATATAAAATATCAAAAATACCCTTAGTTAGGGTGTTAAACTATAAAGAGGAATAAAATCAGCAGAGAAACAAAGAGCGAGGGCCAAATAGAGAGAATGGGATGGCAACGAAGTATTTTTTCGATAGAAGTTCCCAATATTTTCCGTTTTAGTTTACAAGTTTCGAGCCGCAGGCTGTAACCAACCGCACTACCCACTGAAAAATCAAATAAAACTTTCACGAACTTATCCAACAACATCAAATGGTTACAACTAATATATTCAGTTTTTTTCTATTTTTTTTTGTAGAATCGATAGACACTTTTGGAAACGAATAGTCTGTCTTTTATCATTCACATTTAGTTCTTAAGACATTAGGTGAAGGGATTTAGTTTCGCTTTTACTTTTCCAACCTTCACACTGGGAGATTAGAGATACTAAAGAGTACACACACTGAGAGAATTAAATAATAATGAAACACTTGAATAAGGATTTTAGTACCTTTTTTAAAAGAACGTTTTCCCAATACTTTAGCCAATTCTTGCATAATTTTAACAGATATTACCAAATATAAAACGAAAATTAATTTTTAGCTTATATTAATTTACTTTATTACCTTATGACCAACAAATCTTTACAAAAATCCAGCACAATATTTTCCTTACTCTTAATTTGCAATCCCTTGTTCTTAATTAAGCTTGGCTTTCGGTTTTTGTTTGGTGGTAGCCTCCCGTATAAACAATTCCTGCACAAAGCGTAATACCCGACGAATGAGCAGGAAAATGCAGAATATCACGAATGCAATGCCGCCGTACAGGATCAGCATGGCATCCAGGCTGTGATACTGGATAAAATTCAGATCCTGGGAGGCGCTCCTCAAGTACTTGGCGCCCTTGTGCCGGGACACGTGCTCTACCCAGAAGACTGCTCTCTCCAAAGGCGTCTGCGGCTGATCCCGATACCGATCGGACATGTCGCGCACCTTCTTTGTGGCCTCCGGATCCTCAATAAGTCTGTGAATGGCCGCCAGAAGGCTGGACGTGGTCAGATCCGCGTAGTTTACGGTCACACCATAGCCATTCGCCTCGGCCCGGGCCATGTTCAGGAACTGATCCCCGAAGATCGGGATGCCCACGAAGGGCTTGCGGTGGTAAATGGACTCGGTGGTGCTCAGGAGACCTCCGTGGGTGATGAAGGCAATCACATTGTCGTGGGCCAGGATATCGTCCTGGGGGAACCAGTCCGAGATGAAGACATTGGCGGGCTTGCCGGGCATGTCGGTGTCCTCGAACTTCCACAACACCCGCTGCTTCAGCTGGGCAAAGGTGTCGATCAGCGCCTGCCGTTTCTCCAGCGGCAGGGTCTTGCTCTTCAGGTTGGAGCCCATGGAGAAGTAGATGACTCCGTGCTCGGCGCCCTCGATAAATGTCTCGATGTCCTTGGGCAGGGGCTGGCGCTTCCGGTTGATGTGCATGCCGCCCACCTCGATCATGTTGGGGGAGTAGGGTCTTGGGAAACTGAGGGAAACATGCTGATTGAGCAGCACCAGAGCCGTGTTCCGGCGCGTCTCGTACAAGTCCTGCTTGTTGTTGGGGAAGTGCTTCCGGTACAGGGCCTCTTGTCGTGGCAGATAGAAGAAGTTGGAGAACACATACTCGTAGGTGAGAAAGGCCAGGTTGGCCACGCGCTCCATGAAGGACATGTGGTCGCCAAACTTGAGCATGGCATGCGGCACGTACGACGGCGGCGAGGGAGTTCCCACCTTGGATGGTTTAGAAAAGGGTTAATTAGTCTAAAGAACCATTAAAGGAATCATTTCCATGCCAGCTCACCAGATCTGTGTTCCAACTAATGGCGCCAAAGGTGCCCATTCCTATCAGCGGAGCCTTGAAGTGCTCGGCCAGTCCGAAATGGGCTTCGTTCAGGAAGACCTCGCATATCACAGCATCGAAGGTCTGATTCGATTTCATAAGCTCCACCACCCCGGGATCATTTAGCACGGTGTCTGTTAAGTCAATGCCCATCTGATGGAATTCCACGATCTGCTTCATTATTGGCTCCTTGGAAGTCTCCAGCAAGTTGCCAACTCTTTCTAATATTTTTAATAAGTCAAAAAGGAGAAATGAATTATTTATATAATACTTGTTTTATAATAATAGTCATAAGACTGATAAGACAGAAGGATAATACATATTAGTCTATTCACGCAATACCCTTGTTCAAGAACCATTAGTTATGCTTGCTAAACAATCAACTTGTTTTCAGAAAAGAATATTTTTATATTTAGGCCTTGATATATGTATAAAATCTAGAAAATTAAATCTGCTTAAGTGCTTAGCTAGTCACAAGGCACACCGATAAAGAAGGCATTTGTACTTTTGTATAATTTAAAAGTAATGATTAAATAAAGAAAATTAAAAATATTGTCAACTATGGTTAGTTATAGTATCTATGGTTAACAAATTGCTTATACTCATTCACTGAAGACAGATGATATGAACGATTTCAGGAATACTCACTGACGATTTCATCACCTGATAGTTCCAATTCTCTTAGTTTAACTAGAACTGGCTTGAAACTACTTTTCTTTTGCCTCATTTAAAACACACATGGTGTAAGCATCAAAAGCTGTTATGATAATATTTTGTGTCTGACAGAGCTATAAAATCTATAATTACTTGCGTAGGAATTTTAGTGAGAAAAGTCGGAAAGACCGTGCAAATATTACAGATCTACAGACATTACTTCAAATCGTTTAGCACCCATTGACGCCCATTGTGTAATTCTCTATCGAAACTCACCCTCCATGGCAGCAATAACTCCCTGGGTAGTCACATCCTTGATGTTCTTGATGGGTTTCTTGAGCTTGAAGGGCGATATCAGGGTGACCTGGTGTCCGGCACCGGCTAGTCCCTTGGCCAGGGCTGATCCCACATGGTAGTGGGAACGGGCTGCGGTGGGGAGCACCACCAGGTAATTGTAGGCCGACACGCAGCTCAGCAGACAGAGCAGCAGCAGGCCCAAGAAACTCGTTTGACCACCTGTTGGTTTCATTTTTCGTTCTACGAACCACAAATTCTAACCAATTAATTGAACTTAATTGTCATTAGTTGTGAAATACGCTTCGGTTTATTGTTATCAGCGGACGATTATAATGCAGGCAGCTGCTGGCGATACGGACGCTTTGGCGCCTCGAAATAAACTGAGCAAACTCGGGGCGGCGATGAGGTAATTATAAGCGTTGGGTTAGGTCTCAGTATACTGTCCGACACACGCTCAGTGAACCGCTGCTGACTAGCCAGCCACTTTATTCTCGCAATCGCACCATATCTTCATGTTTCAGAAGCTCTCTTCTATCATCGTTACGCAGCCAAAAATAACTCCTAAAATTTTAAAATCTACGCACGATCGGAAATCTATAAGTGGCGGCTGGGTGAGCTGCTCTCTCGTTCGTCATGGGTTCCGATATTTCTGATATTCCATTTTCGGTATTCTCTCCTTTGTTTTGTTTTGGTCACTAGCTTTTAGATGATAAACCAGAATTTCGTCTGGTTTTTGTGCGCGTGTTCATAAGTACAGCCTATCATCGGATATTTTCTTTTTGTTTGCTGATAATAAACCGGCTTATGTTATGAGTAATAGTCGTATTATTATTATTATTTCTGAAAAGGTTCGTCTAGGGTAACCAATGAAAAATTAATATGTAATTAGCCCCTCAGTGACCCACTTAAACCACGAAATCTGGATATAATGAATACTAAAAAATTATTACAGAACTTTAGTATATTTAACATTCTTATGAATTTGCAAATTTATATTAACTTGAACCACAAAATATTGCTTTAGCAATGGACTTTTAGAATTTGTATAATATAATTTTAATAATGGTTTTTTATTCTAGTTAAATAACTCCCTAGCTTCCTTGGCTTAGGTTTATTATCATAACAAACTATACAAAAACATATATAAGTAACGTTCTCCTAATTAATTTTTGCAACATATGTATATGTACTTTTTGAAATAATACAGAGAGAGAATTATGGGATCCTGAAATTGAGAAACCGCGTTTTCAAATACGTACTCCTCTCATATTGAGTACGGATTTCTTAAAAATTCTTAGTTTGAGTATTTTGTAGACTTTAGAATAGTATTCGGGTTCAATAATTTATTAGTGTCTTAAATTCATTTTGCATTCGTATATGATTTTGTTTTAAAACCGTTGGTTTTTAGAATCTTTGTCTTTTGTTATTCTACAATTTAATTGTTTTAATAACGTACAAAAATACCAATTTATTATTTTAATCAATCTTAGTCATTTGTACATAATTTAAGACGTATACTAAACCCTTACTAATTAATTTTATGTTTCAATGTTTTCGCTGGACTTCCTTTAACTTTGCTAGACACAAGCCAGACAAGTAAAACGATTAAAGCAAAAGCCAAGCTCAAGGCAGCGAAGAAGGCGGCCAGCACATCCAGATTGTGGTACTCCACGAAGCTCAGATCCTGCGAGGCGCTCCTCAGGTACTTGGCTCCCTTCTGCCGCACCACGTGCTCCGCCCAGTAAACTGCCCGCTCCAGTGGAGTCTCCTTCTGATCCCGAAATTGACTAGACATGGCCTTGACCCGCTGCAGGTAGCTGGGATCACCCGTGATCCGATCGATGGCGGAGCGGAATAAGGGAGCAGTGAGTTGGCCGTACTTAACGGTGATGCCATAGCCCATTTGCTCGGCTCGGGCCATGTTCATGAACTGATCCCCGAAGAAGGGGATTCCCACGACCGGTTTGCCATGGTAAATGGTCTCCATGGTGCTCAAGAGACCGCCGTGGGTTATGAAGGCAATTACCTTCTCGTGGGCCAGGATGTCGTCTTGCGGGAACCACTTGGAGACGAACACGTTCGCCGGCTTGTCCGGAAGGTTTTCATCTTCGTACTTCCACAGAACTCGGTACTTGAGACCTCTCAGAGTCTCCACAATGGCGCTTCGCTTCTCCTTGGGCAGATCCTTGCTCTTTAGATTGGAGCCCAAGGAGAAATAGATGACACCGTGCTCGGCTCCCTCGATGAATTCGCGAATACCCTCGGGGAGGGGCTTTGGGGCCTTGCGATTCACGTGCATCCCACCGACCTCGATCATGTTGGGCGAATAAGGACGAGGATTGCTCAGCGAAACATGGGTGTTCAGCAGGACCAACGAAGTGCTGCGGCGCATCTCGTAAAAGTCTTGCCTATTGTTGGGGAAGTACTTCCTATACAAGGCCTCGTGCCTGGGTAGATTTACCCAATTTTGGTAGCCGACCTCGAATGCCTGAAATCCCAGATTCTGGGCTCGCTGCCAGAAATCCATGTGGTCGCCGAATGGCAGTAGGGCGTGCGGAACATACGACGGCGGTGAGGGAGTGCCCACCAGGTCTGAGGTCCACCCAGTGGCGCCCAGAGTGCTCAGCGAGATCAACTGGGCTCCAAAGTGCTCAGCGAACCCGTAGTGGGCGTCGTTCATGAATGTCTCACAGATGACCGCGTCAAAGGTACGGTTTTGTCCCAAAAGATCCTGCACTGCCGGGGTCACCAAGAGAGCTTCCGTCAGCTCCAGACCCATTTGGTGCATATACGGATAGCGCAGTACCAAAGGCCTCTTGGCATTTGTCAAGATCTTCGACTTATAGCCTGGGGGTTTAAATGAAAAGAAGGAATAATTAATATATATTTTATTAGAGTTTTAGGCAAGCTCACACGTTCACATTATCAGATGGCGTGCCGCAACGATAAGCCTTACGTGACAGATCGAGGAAACTCCCAGATAATAGTTGGACTCACCATCCATTATGGTGATAGTGCTCGGCGTGTCGATGTCGATGAGGTTCTTGACGGGGTTCTTCTGGGGAAAAGGCGATATCAAAGTGACCTCATGACCGGCGGCTATCAGACCTTTGGCCAGTGCTTCACCCACGACGTGATGCGACTTGGAGCCTGTGTGGAGCACCATCAGGTAGGTGTAGCCGCACACCTGGCCCACCAAGGCGGTCAGCAGAAGTACCCAGGAATTGAGGAACCAGCGCATTGTCCCAGCACTTTTGGTTATTTGGAGCAAACTGAAGAGAGACAACTGATTTCACAGCTACTTATAGGCCAGATAAGAAACTTGGCGAGTGGATTAGGTCAGTGATAAGGTTCAAATGGTTAATGCAACTAAATATATTAATAGCAGGTGTTAATAATAAATCAACATAAATTATAAGAAGAATAGGAACTTTAAAGAAGTCTCTTAGAAAAGAAGTAAATATATTTCAAAAAACCAAAAAATTGGGATAACTATTTACCAAAGCTTGTTCTCTTAAAAAGCGCTGCTCTTTATGACGATAATTTCTCTTTACTTAAAAGCTGTGAGCTGAGTCAAACACGTTTTGTTAGCGAAAGAGAGAGCACATGTTGGGGAACTCACATGGAGCTCAAGTGGCTTAACTCAAATTCTGATTGATCAGCACAATTAAGCTCTCACACTACCCTACAAAAAACCGGACTCTGTTCTTAAATAAATAAATTAAAATAAAATTAAAGGAAGATAATGGATTTCAAAAATAAAGAAAGCTCTCTTTATTGTTTAAAATAACGAAACATTACATAATTTTTGGTTTTTATTTATTTAAGGGCATTCCAAAGTCGCCTTTAAAAATAGACCTATATCCACAAACAGAACATTATGTTTACCATTTGGCTTGTGTCCAGTCCATGCTGAGCCTCACGCAACCGAGAATTTCACAATAATCGAGTGTGTATATGGCCCGATATCTATATAAATTCTCGGGTGAGTGCGGCAAACATTCTCAGTCTCTTGGAACAGCTTGTTCGGTTGGGTTCGGTATATTTTCATCACCATGCGTGTGTTTACCTTGATCTTGGCGCTTCTATTTAGTTTTGGAACCTCCAGTGGCTACAAGTTCCTCATGATTTTGAACTCTCCCGGCCGCTCGCACTTTAATGTGGGTCATGCCCTGGCCAAGGGATTGGTCCAGGCAGGCCATAAGATCACCGTGGCTTCTACGTTTCCTCTGAAGAAACCCATTCCGGGCTATCATGACATTTACATTCCAAATGTGATAAATGCAATGAAAGGTGAGTACAAATCGCGCGATGTATTTGATGATTTTATTAACTATTTAATGTGTTTTGTGTTCATTAGGAGACTTGGCTGGATTGTGGGCCTCTATTCAGAAACCTGTAACGCAAAAACTCATTGATCACTATCAAATGGGCTTTCGCTTGACCAGAGCCCTCTTTGAGGAACCAAACTTCCAGGAGCTCTTGATGAGCAACAGGAGTTTCGATGCTGTAATATGTGAAACATTCTATAACGACGCCCACTACGGCTTGGCTGAACACTTCAAGGCGCCACTTATAGGACTGAGCACCGGTGGAGGCCTGACCTTTATCACCGATATGGTAAGTTTATTTATTATAATTTATTTGTGAAATATCTATCTTCCAAAATACTTTTCGTAGGATATTTATTATGAAATGTTATTAACTTTTTCTCTCTATCTCTTCAGGTTGGTTCCCCAGCTCCAGCTTCATTTGTGCCCCACATAATGCTGCCCTTCAACGACCACATGACCCTCTTCGAACGCCTTGCTAACGTGGCCTTCTTGGCCTATGAAAGATTACTCCTGGATTATTATTATTTGCCGGGTCAGGAGCAGCTATACAAGGAGTTCTTCCCAGACAACAAGCTCTGTTTCTACGAGATGCGCCGGAATGCCTCCCTAGTGCTGATCAATCAGCACGTTTCTCTCAGTTTTCCGCGTCCCTACTCCCCCAACATGATTGAAGTGGGTGGCATGCACATCGACGGGAAGCTAAGTCCCCTGCCCGAGCGCATCGAAAGGTTCCTCAATGAATCCGAGCATGGAGTCATCTATTTCTCCATGGGTTCCAATCTCAAGAGCAAGGACCTGCCGCCGGCGAAGGTCGAAGAGATCCTAAAAGCTTTCAGGGGTCTCAAGCAGCGAGTTCTTTGGAAATTCGAGCTCGCGGATCTGCCCAACAAGCCGGACAATGTCTACATTTCCGACTGGTTTCCGCAGACCGACATACTAGCCCACCCGAAGGTCTTGGCCTTTGCCACCCACGGCGGAATGCTGAGCACGACGGAGTCCATCTACCACGGCAAGCCCGTGATCGGTTTGCCCATTTTTAGCGATCAATTCTTCAATATGGCCCATGCCGAGCAGACTGGCTACGGCATTATGCTGGACTTCAAAGCACTGAAAGCCCAGGACTTCCGGGCGGCCATCGAGAAGATTACCAGCGAGCCCTCCTACACGGAGGTGGTGCGTGGCATGTCCTTTAGGTATCGGGATCAGCAGCACACGCCTCTGGAGAACGCCGTCTATTGGGTGGAGCACGTTACCCGCCATCAAGGAGCTGCCTACTTGCAGAGTGCTGCCCAGAGACTGAACTGGTGGCAATACCACAATGTGGATGTCCTACTAATATTATTCGGACTTGTAATCTTCGCGCTAATTGGAGTGCCATACGCTATTTTTAAGATCCTTAAAAAAATTCTAGCAGGGGAGAAGAAAATTCAGGGAGGAAAAGTCAAGCGGAACTGAATTTGTATTTTTGTTAAGTTAGCCAAGACAATTATATACTTTAAGATGGAAATTAATGTGTTATTTATTTACGGCAAATATGAGCGTGGTTTTAATTTAAATTGGATTTTCACCGAACTGAAGTATTTTCTTGATATATATTAAATCTCTATTCGTCCTAAATAAATATAGCGATTTGCCTTTGTTTTTATTAGAATTTATTCCTACCATATGTATTTATATTTTGTTGAATTTTTTTTAAATATAATATTATTTTTGTTTTATCAAGATCCTACAAGATAAGTCAAGCCTTTAAGTTATGGCACCGGTCACTATGGGTACTATATATTTTACATTAAACATTTTGTCTGACATACTAAAATTATAAAACCAAGAAAATGTTTAATATAATTTAACAGGTGTGAAATAAAAAAAAAATATATAAAAAAATATAGTTTAGGGTAACAGGTTTTATAAAATTTTAATGCAGCCCTCAATTGATGTAAAGCAGTCTTATAAATCTGAAAATCTTTATCTTTTAATCGAGGTCTCATTCCCATATCCACCTTCCCATTTCGAAGACAAAGTAATCACTGCAGATTGACTTAATTCAATAATATTTCATTATCTGCTGAAAGCAGTTGTAATTGCCAAACATTTGAATTCGTGGCCCTTGCTTCCATTCCGCCACCGCCTCTCCGCCATTCCCATTTCCTCTCAAAACAAATTACTTTGGCTAAAAGTATGCTGCACAAAATTGTTTTCATCTTTTCCAGCCAAAAGCACAAACAATCGCTAACTCGCTACGAAAAGTTGAGATGTATTTTCATGGGCTGCCAGAAATACATTTCGCTTTCCTATTATTGGCAATGGTATCAATGCACACACGTGCCGGCCGCTGATTGATTTCGTTGCGAAACGAGAGGAAAATATAAACCAAACGCGAATGACAAAACAAAATTGGAAATGCAGACGTCGATGAGGGACAAAAATTTAAATAGGCACTCGAGCATTAAATTAAGCAACAACAACTAAGGCGGCAAAGAAAAAAAATACAGCAAGAAGAGCCACTGTAACGCGCACAAAAAAAATAAAAGTAAAGGAAACCGCTCCGAGGTGCAAAATGGCTGAAATGAAGGAAATGAAACGCCAAAAAGACAAAGATTCCCCTCCCGCAACACACACGCGAAATTTACCGAGTGTGTTTGTACACAAAGAAAAGGGGAGAAGTTTAAAAAATTTTTATTACTATGAATTAATAAATCATAATCACAAGAGAATGGTCGAAAATTATTCATTATTAACAAACAAAGATTCCATTACTTATTTAAAACATTTCTATGTTTTCATTTAATTAATAACCAAACGTTTCTTTTAGATAATTGCTATATCTCCAGCAAATGCAAATGCAAAGACATAAATCCTTGCCTAGTCTAAGTTTGTATACCCTTTTATAATGTATTTGCAAAAATAGAATAGACAAAAAACAAAATAAAAACTAAACATAGATTGAACAAGACAAGTTACGTTTATTGCTTTTGGGGCAATTTTAAAATAATTATTTTTTAAATTTAATGCTCACTTTAAAAGCTATTTTTTGCCATTTCTTAAAAAAATTTTATCAGTGCAGGAGTGTGTGCAATGACATTGAAAAGACACGTAGAGGAAGAGCGAGAAAGAGAGAACAAGTGAAGCAGGAAAAATATGGAAAATATACGTAATGTGAGCCAAAAAGTTAGCTATGCACAAAAACTTTTTTGATGGCGCGCTGAAAGTGAAAAGTAAATTTACGCTAAAGTCGCCGAAATGCACAGTAAAGAAAAAATAAAAATTGAGAGTTGAGTGGGTTTTCCGAGCAGGGACTGGGAATAGCGGTGTGCTGGCGGGAACTTGCAAAAGAATATGAAATGGCAAGAAAAAGCGAAATGAAACGGAAGTTCAAGTTGATTTGTTTGCAGGCAAAGTGGAACTCGGAGCCCCTCGTGTTTTTCCACCCCCATCGCTGGTTCCGCCACCTCACCATCCCATTCCACACATTGACAGCCATTTTGCGGAAACGGAAGTTGCGTTTCAATCGCACTTCTGATGAAGTTACCAACAACAACGAAAACACCAACGACAGATGGCTGCGAGGGCAAATAAATTTAGCATAACAATGCTGGGAAAATTTATGAATGCGGGTGTGTGTGTATGGGCACAACACTACGTATACGTATTATGATGATGATTTTGATTCGCAAATAATGCGCATAAATTTTGACAATTTTAAATCCTATTTTTGGGGGCGGGTGATTCTGGTTTCCTTTTTTCTATGTCTAGTTTTTTGTTTCTAACAAATTGATACGTTGTTAGAAATGCGAATGAGTATTTGTTAGGAGAAACTGGTAAAGCGTATTAGTTACTAATTTTAGAGGAAGCTGAATTTTTTTTTGTAATGTTTTTACTGTATCCGTGGATACTCTGGCCTATAAAATACAATAAGAAAAATAATTCATGAATGTGGGGATTAATGCCGCAGAATCATAATTTAAAATTTCCAGAAAATATTCCCCAAGATATAAAAGTTGCGGGATATATGATATTTAAAAAAATATATTTATGCCGTCGACTGATAGTTAAAATTCCCAGAAATATTTTTTAAAAAATAACAGTTGGGTGATATTTGGTATTTAAAAATTCTATTTAAAAAGGCTTTTGTTAAAGAAATATATTTATAATAAATACAGTTGGACTCTAATAAGTCCTTTAAATTTTAGTTTTGAAGGAAATTCCTTCTCAGAAGTTTGTCATCCACTTTCCGCCGTTTGTTAAATATCTTGTGCCCATGATTCATGCATGTGACGTCTGCGGTCCTTAATGTCGCAGGATCGTAATTAAAAAATGCGGCGCCGTGGTCATTTTGTTGTTGTTTTTTTGGGATGGCTCCGCTGATATATCTTTTTCGTTCTCCCTGCAACCCTCGCCAGCTCCCTCACTCTCTCGGCTTATGCAGAGATTGCGCTTGAAATGACAGTTGCACTTGCACCATGACAATGCGACTGAAATGGAAGGGTGTGGGGCGTCGGGAGCATATGGGATGGGGCTATGCAGCGGGGCAAATTGATTGCGATTGTTGAGTTGATTGGCAGGCGACACACACACACACCGACATTCATACATAGATTGACTGGATGCGACACTGGCAAACAAAAGCGTCGTTTTGTGGTTTCAATTGTTGTTGCCTGTTTTTTTGCCCTTTTTCTCGGCTCTCTTCTTTCGCCTTGTTAAAGCTGCGCTTTTTATTTTTGCTTGTCGTTTAAATTAAGTTCGTTTTTCCTTTTGACTCCTTTTTTGGCATTTTTTAACACGGGCAATTTACAAGATGGCAGATAGTTTTCAGCACAGCTTAGATAATCACAATGTGTGTGTGCGAAATTGTCCTTTTTTCTGTTGGACTATTTTTTGCAGCAAAAAAACATTTTCTGGCAAGCAAAAAAAAGCATTAAAATGAATGGTGTAATTTTATTCCTAATGTTTTAAAAAATACCTTAACATTTTTCATAATATTTTCATCATTGTTTTACGTTTTAAGTTTTAGCTAAACTTAAAATCACAATTTAATAGTCCATTCTTTTTAGTAAAATGCTGCTGTATGTCCAACTATGCACATACACTCTTTAGCTTGTTTATTATTAATAAATTAAACAATTTTAATTTCACTAAACAACCAAATGTTAGTTTAAAACTTCAGGCTAAGCCCTGGGCCAAGCACTTTCAGTGTTATGCATAGTTATGCGAATTTAACGTTTTCAAGCAGATTTCGAATTTTCTAATGTTTTTTTAGGGTATGAAATAAATTGATTAAATTTGCGCCGCTTTTAGCAACTGTTTAAAGTTAATTGTTGTCGCTGGCGGGGCAAAAAGAGGTGGAAAATGATGTGAGTAATTACTAAACTAAGCAGGGCAAACATTTAATTTTAGCTTAAATTCAAGTCAGTAAATTTTCTCGTTCGCCAGAAAAAAGAAAGTCATCAAATTAGAGTGCCGGGCCTTATGCCAAAAATGTAAAGCTGTCTCTCCGGCTATTTTGGCACCTTCTTCGTCTTCGTTAAAGCCCAGTAGCTGTTGGTGGACATCAACAAAAGTAAAAAACGAAATAGCTCTTTTTTACACAATTGTTGTTTCTTTGACTGCGCTCTTTGAAATATTAAAATTAATAATAAATGTGGACGGCATTCAATTGTTGCTGCTGCTACACAAATATGAAGTCTTCATTATGGCCAAAGCATTTTGCGTTGTCTATTTTTTGGCATTACCTCTCTTGCGCTCTCTTTTTGACGTACTATTGCTGGAAAAGAATTAAGACTTTTGGTGAAAACGAACTTAAAGAATTACGTAATGAATTCCTTAAATTGTATGATTAATATATTAAATATTAAACTTCAACTTAATATAGATTTAAGCTATATTTATCTACAAATATTTTGTTATTAAAAGTAGTTTGGTGAATATTTACTTCGTCTTTAAATTCCAGTCTTTAAAGACTAAGTTATAGCATGTGCTTAAATTAACTCTCTTCATAATTTAGTACCATTGCTCCTCCCGTGCCTGTACCACTCTTGCTTCTTGCTTACTCTTTTGGAAAAGCTACTACTTCTCTCTTTTCATCTGGTTGTGATTTTTATTTTCTTTGGCAATTTGTGCAGTTGTTTGTTTTTTTCCTCTTCTACCGTTTTAACTCGCATTTACTTCGTTTTTCTGCTAAATTAAATTTTATTTAACTGTTATGCATGAAATTGGTTACAATTTTTATTTTCATGCTGCTTTTGTCTGCGCTCGCACACACACAAAATGGCCGCTAATTTCTTTTTAAATTATTTAACAATTTTCGACTGCCATTTGCCAGTTGTTGGTGCCCGAACAATCTAATTAGACGGCGGCAGAAGAAGAACGACAATAACGATGACGACGCCGATTTGTTTTATGCCAATTTACTTGGCAACATTTGTCGTTAATGCGACTGCCAAGAAATTTGGCACTGTCTCAAACGGAGAATTTCGAAGGCGGATATCCTGTCTACTAGTTTCTTGCATAATTGGTCGAAAATACATAAATTGGGGTGAATAGATGGCCACGAGAAAAATTTAATATTTGTTATTCACAGCGATAAGTAATGGAATTTAGTTTTTTCTTTGAATTTTACTTTCAGACAAATAAGGAGATGACAAAAAACTTAAAAACTATTTTTATATACCTGAACCAGTGCTGCCAGTCTCTTCCTTTTTTTATGGACTTTGCCACCAAAGTGTCTCCTGCCTGGAATTATTTACCTTTTTATACTTTTATAATTTCATATTTATTTTGTATGGATACTGTTTTGAAAAAAGGCGTTATTAAGACATGGCTAGACTTAGACAGAAAATTACAGTTAAACAGAGGCTGGTTAGAGAAATTTGCAGACCCGCCAGTCAGGGTTTTGAGCGCCACTGCTATAAATGCATCGATTATTAAAATATTAGGCATAAAGTAATAAGTGTATGGTATCATACAAATAATACAGATATGTATTTTAGTTGAAAATATGTTACTATAGACTCTTAAAAAATACAATCTGTGGTGTGACCTCTCCCACATAACGATCATCTGGTGAAAGGTACTACCATGTTCATTGAATTGGCGATCACCGAGTTTAATTTATGAAAATCCGAACCAATTCAGTGCGAAAAATGTGGGGAAAAAAGTAATAACATCCGGTGGACGCTTTAAAAGTCAGAATATAATGAAATTACAGCGCCTCGCTGCTCTAAGGGCCTGTCGGCTGATTGGATCGCAGCAAGTAAAAAGAAGAGAGAACCTCAATTGGCAATTAAAGCGCATCAACATTAACGTCGGGCTGCCTGGTAATAATGATTATAACGAGACGTCGAGCACGTATTTTTCCCTCTGGAAAGGCGGGATAGAGGGAAACCATGGAAAAAAGCACAGAGGATTCCTCTCAGGGAGCTGACATGTGGTCATTGTTGTTGCTCGTGACGTCTGATGGTAAATTAAAAAGCATAAAGGCTCTCCTGACAAGCAACTGCAGCCGAAGGAGCGGGAAAAGGAGCAGAGAGAGAGTGGACGAATTCTTGGCCAGCAGCAACAAGAACAATAAAATTTATGCACGACTTGCATATTAAACGTGTGTTAATTTTAGAGCAGTGTCAGTCGGGCAACCGGGCAGCCGGACAGCCAACCACTCGCACGGCAGGAGTTCCATCTGTCCCCTCTTGCATTGGAATGACAGGCTGCGGTCAACGCCATTTGCTTTCGCTGTCAAGACGAAGGAGAGGGAAAAATAATAGGGGCTGAGGGAGGGAGTAAGAGAGCTCACAAGTGAGTGCCACTCGTTGATCTCTCTCTTCCCCTCGTCCCCTCTCTCCGGCTGAGCCATGCAATTTTCCAGTTGAAAGGCTTAAAACTAAATTAAACTTTATGACTTGGCAAAGAGCAACAGGATTTGCGTCAACTACAAAAAGGATTACACGCTGCCCTCCTCCATCCCACGGGATGCTGCAATCTCCAACGAATATGAAGAATAATGTTTCGGCTGCCCTTAAGGGGATCAATATACTCTAAGGGATTCGCCAAAGGACTACAACGCCATGGATAACTTTGCTTGTGTATGCGGATAAATATTTAAATGCGGGTTCGGTAAGTGAAGCTGGTGAACGCCTCTTTCTAGGCTATCACGAGAGTTTATTGTGTGAACAAATTAATAAGGTTAAAGTAATGCATTTATTTTGTTGTATAATTCTTCTAGTTTACACTATGTTGTGGAGAGAAAAATAACGAAGGGAAGTGACAAATTATTCTGAACCACACTTCTTATTATTTTTATTTACTAGATGAGAATATTTCTGGCTTGAGGTTTTAATTGGCTGATTTAATCTGCATAAAAAGATCTTGTCCCAAAACCAGCAGCAGAAATTTAAGTTTCCAGCCATGAAACCTCATCGGTCACCCTCAATATTTTCAGTTGCTTTATACCAGTTTGTAGCTGAATTCGTACTTGGGATTTTTAGGAAGGTCCAGGGAATGCAACAACCTTCTTATTACATAATCATACATCTTATAACAACTTTGTTTTGCTTGCAAGGGTAGCAAATTGTATTTCAAGCTATAGCTTTTTTATTATAATAAAAAGGTAGCGTATTTTGATGAAATTTAAAACCCAGCTATTTATTATTACAATCCTCTAAAATATTTTCTTATTTTCGTATTTATCCTTAAAATGCTCTGGCTTACTTGGTATTTATTTAGTCATGTAAGAGCATTTCGAAGTCAGCTGCTGCTGTGCCAAATGTAAAGACAGCAGCGTTTGTGTTAAGCACAAACAAAGCAAGAATCGTACGAATAAATGTAATGAGTCTAAGTGGCAGAGACAGAAATTGTCTGACATTTTATTGAGCAAATATTAAAAATATTACGAATCGTTGACTATTAGGAGCAGCCGTCGCTCCCCATCTGGAGGCCAGGCACAAACACAAATACCACTTATGGGGATGTCTTGGAGCTTGGTGGCCGGCTGTTTGTGCAGCTACGAATCTCCACAGATAGCCAACTTAATGTAATGACCGAAAAGAAATCCAAGCTCACAAACATTTACACAGCTCCGGGGTCCATGGATACTGGTTGGTGGTTCTTGTCCTTGTCCGCTGGCTGGACATGTGTTTCCAATGGTTTTCCCAGCTTTTCCCTTGGCTTTCCCCTCCTCGATTTCTTGTTCGTTTTTGTTTGGGCCAGCAGCCCGGGCCATTTAAAAACGCACAAAACTTGGCGCAAGGCGAAAACAAACTTTTTCCCGAGAAAAAGAGGAAACTCAGCTGGGGGCAAGCTTTTCCTTTAGTGGCTGCCGACTGCCGATGCAGTTGCAGCGTTTATTTGATTTTTACACACCGATTTTGAGCTATTCTCTTATTAGATTTTTTCGTGTTGGTTTTTCCGTCTCTTCTCCTTCTGCTGCGGGTTTTTCGCACATCTTTTTCGGTTTTTTTTTTTCTGTTTTTGTTGTCAGTTGTGAATTTGTAAGATTTGATTTTGAAAGTGGCCAGATAAAAAGCGCCCGAACGGGGTAAAGCGAATTGAAAATGGCCAAATGGTTACAAAGATTAGAAGCGGCAAGGGAGTGAACGAGTTGGGGGGAGAAAGAAGCAATTCCCGACAATTCCACTTTGCCGATGGAGTGTGACAGATAAGTCGCCGACATTGATGCTAAAGGGTTATGGGCATACCGAAGTTGGGCGATATGTTTTCGGATAACTTTGGTTGCAGTTGAAATTGGCTTGTCAATGGCATCGAGATCCGAGTGAAATCATTCGAAATATTTTCCAAGAGCTGCAAATTTGCAATATGAGTTCTCGAAATTCTAGCCAAAAAGGTGTAAGCTTGAAATACTGAAGCAATAATAATAGGTATTTAGATGTGTTTGTGCCATGCAGTTTTGATGCAATCTATTTTAGTTAATTTGTAATTGATACAAAGGAATCAACTATCAAGCATATCTATTTACATGCATAGAGCCATAAATTCATATTCAGCTGCATTGAATACGCATTAAATCTCAACTCAATCATTCAGTGTTCATCGCATCGTTTGAGCATTCCATCTATACGTAATATTTAAATAGCAATACCCGCCACTGAGCACGAGCACGAGCATAAATCTCGGGGTGTAAAGTATTCTCGGTCTGAGCATCTGCGCTGGCAAATTTAAAGCCATTACACTAATAAATAATCTGCCACAAATTTAGCACATTGCCATCGATTTAATACAGCTTCAGCGTCGTCTGCAGGAGCCACGACCGCAGAGCTCTCCGCTAAAGGCACGCCCACAGACAAATCCGAAACCGAATCCGAATCCAAATCACATAACCCCCGAATCCCCGCGCGCGCACACACTCACATGCTTCATGAGGACGCTTATGCCGAGGGATGAGCAGGATGCCAGGGCTCAAGGAGGTTTATGCCAAGTGCTAAAGGGAGCCAGGAAAAATTCATATGTCTGCTGCTCCTGCTGCTGCTGCTCCTGGTGCTGTGGCTGCTTTCAATTGCTTTTGGACGAGTTCCCGGGCAAAGCGGGGCAGCGTTGGCCATCATCATCGATGGCTGCTTTCAATATCTAATAATATTGCGCATACGCCACGTTGCGAGATTTCAGCTCGCAGCTTCCACAGTTGATGCCGCTGAAGCTGTTGCTGCTGGTTCACTTACGTCGAGTGCGTGTTGGCGCAATAATCAACAGTTATATTATGAATGCACAAACACATCGACCACTTTCAGGCAAAATTTGTTCTGTGTTTCAGAATTTAAGAAATTAGAAATATATTATTGTAAGAAGATGATTGCTTTTTGTATAAAAAGTTTTTAGTACAATGAGGAGAGTTGTTAGCTTTGATAGGATGTTTTATTAGAGTATACTTTTATAGTTTTAAGCTAGTTTGATAGTTTATTAAATATTAAATAATAAAATGAATGTTTACTTATCTTATTTATTATTAAAAAATAATTGATTCCATTTAAAATATGAATATCTCATAAAAACAAATTAAAGATTTGTTAAATATGGGGTTCTGACCACAGTTGTAAGCACACGATCTCATGGTCGATATGTTCATAATGCGCATTTTAACCCCTTTCGAAGGGGGTTGGGCAAACAACCAAGTACTCACACATATGACACTCCATGTAAGTGATACGATAAATTCTGGATTTTCTTTGCATTATGTGCAGATTTTGCAGATTTCCCTTTGCCACACCCAAAAACTGTTTCCCCTCCTGTTGAAAACTTTTTTAATAATAAATAAAAGTGCTTAACTTAATTCGTGCTCTCTCTCTCTCTCTCTGTGTGTGCTCTGTGGATTTCCCGCTTGTTTTTCCGTCATTTTATTTGTTTCTTTGATTTGACACGCCCCCAACGCTGCCCCTCAGCGCACACAATGTGTGGAAATAATTTTTCGATTATTGTCAAGTTTTGCTTTATTTTTTCTATCGCTTGGGCATCCTTCTATTTTTGTGTGGCATTTGTGGCTCTTTACCTCGCCAGCGGCCAAAATGCAATTTATGTGTTGAGAGCGAGTTTCGTTTGGTGTGGTCTTGGTTTTATTTTATTTTCGTTCACCATTCGCTTGTTTGTGTTTCTTCTTTCAATTTTTTCATTTTATTTTTTAAGATTCTCTTTTATTTTGGATGCTCGCTCTCGTGTTAGATTATTGGCAGTTGTCATTTGTGTGTGATTTACGTTTATCGTTTCGAGTCAAGCGTGTAATTTTCTTATTGCAGCTGACAAATGGGGTGGTAATTTTCGGAGCGACGATTCGATATTTGGTGGTTTTATTTTGCTGCTTTTTTTGTGGGGTTTAGGTGCACATCTTGAAGAAGTAGTCAAGAACAAGGGCTATATACATTTGGGTTTACTTTTTAGAGCTTTTTTTCAGATTTAAAGTGAGTTGTAATTTCATTTAAAGCTAAGAAATAAGTCCGGTGTTGTCAAAATTTAACGAAAAAATGCTATTTTTAAATATAATAGTTTAAAAGATTTTATGTGGCTTAATATATTATATTAAGTATAAATACTAAGCCAGAGAATTAAATTAATCAAAGAAAATATTTATTCTAAACTCTCGCTTGCATACAGTGTAAATGTTAAGAAGTTATAATTTTTACAACTACGTTGCACATTATGAGTGTAAGCTTGTTTAGAAATAAACTAGTATTAAAGTTACTTCTCCACCTTAATTGTTTCCCAAAAATCAATCAGTTCAGAAAAGGTTATTTTCTTCGCTTTTAAAATTTTCTTTCGACTTAACTACCTATCTAACAAACTTCCAATTTCCCAAAGCAAGTATTGTGAAAAATTTCGGTTCAATTGAAAAATCCATTATTACCCAGCCAAGCAAATGGAAAATGGAAAAGTTTATGTATGTACGTGGGAGTGTGTGCGTGTTTGTGTATCGTAAAAATGGCTTGAATGTTTCCGTTTTCATCGCTTTATATCAATGAACTCGTCCTACATAGATGTGTCTTCGCATTGACAAAACATTTTCCAAAAAGCAATTAAAATTTTAATAAAATAAACTAAGGAACCGGAATAACAGGAGAGGGAGCTCCGCTCAGAGTGACACAAAGATGAGATGTGGAAAGGCACCGATACAATAGATGACATTAAAAATCCATACAAAAGATAAACACACATTTTTCTGCTTGCTCAGGGCAATCCACACACATACACAGGGCTCGGAAATATCGATGGGGAGAGTGGGGAGAAAAGATTAAATTCACTTAAGTGCAAAGTATGCAAATGACAAACCGAAAAAGGGAGCGGTACGGAAAGGGGCCGACCGAGACATATATGAAGTGCCTGGCATGCTATACACATACACAACCACATGCCTGCATCTGAAGCCAGAAATATTGTAAATTCAAATTGAAATGCATGTGTGACATTTGCCGTGCACTCACCCACAGACCGAGACCGAGGGGAGCGGATGAGGGCAGCAGGAGATCTTGCAGATTCAGAGATACAAATGCTTGTGGCAGAGCCAGGATACAAAGGAGTCCTGCCTGCCAGCCTGATAGCCTGCCTGCCTGTTGGAGCTCTGACAAAATTGAATGCAATTTGACAAAAATCATAGTCTATAATTTCGGGCCGCCAGCTCAGCTGACTTCTTACCAACTGGACCTTTCTGGCTCGGCCTTCTTTGTGCCTGCCTCCTCGTATTGCTTCCCCGGGCTCCTTCTGTGTCACACACATCCTCCCATTACGAGTTAATAATTGAACATTTTCGGTTTTGGGCAGAGCTAAATTGCTATTATTTTTTGTTGGCCTTTTCGATTGGGGTTGTGGCTTCTTTTAGCTGTACAGTGCGTCTTGTCAGTGCAATGTACTCAGTCTTATTTGGAAAATTAAGGTAGTGTTTTATTTATTAATTATATTATTAATAAATAGATCTACTGCGTAAAAAAAGAGTATAATTTATTAAAATAAGGTACACAAGGCAGATGATAAACAAGAAGTTTGCCATTTATGTTCAATATAATTACGGAACTTCTTTCAGGAATAAATTAATACATTTATGAACATTTAGATAAGAAATTCAACATTTTTGTAACTCATTTATAAACTGTTGTTAATTAACTTGGATTGGGTATATCTTCGCTATCATTTATTTTTTTGGGCGAATCCAAGACAGAAACAAGAATTATAAACTACCGGAGAGTCAGCCGATTAGCTTTTCTGTTCATTTTGAAAAAATCACCAAAGACAGGGATACCCTGAAAAATAAGTGTAAATATTTTCAGAATTTTTCAGAAATTATACGTCGAAATTTAACAATTCAATCAATTTCAATCTTATAGGTTAAATCCAATATGGGCTCCCTAACATAGATATATGTATATTTATTGCATGTAAAGGTTTAAAGGTATCTGATAGTCGGGATAATCGATTGCCTGTTTCTTAAAAGTAACATTTTAATTTTTTATAATTTTATATATATTCAAAAGTGTGACCGTGTCCAACAATGAAAGGTTCAATCTTTGAATCCAACAAAGTAGTGTCATAACACCGTAAAGGAACTCATTGGATAAGAATTTCAAATGCTCCCTGACAATGCTATAATGTGTATCTCAGGCGTATCAATACTCTGAAAGGTCTGCTGTAGATGTGTGAGAACTCAAAGAATCGCAAAAGTGACATTCGATTCTTTTGAGATCTACTCTTCGACTATACAATAGTAAAACGCACTGTATAATGCCACATGTACCGCATTCATGACCCGCTCATTCCGTCGGAGTCTGTGCAAATATTGCCGCAAAAAGCAGTGGCAGCTCGCAGAGCGAGACAGATACGACTATACATATGTATATAGACATTTTTGTATTTACTCGTTGAACTTGTACACTGCGTCTCCTCCATCTTTCTCTTTCTCTCGACCTTATGCCCATCTCCCTCGCTCTGGAACGTACTCGTTTCTTATGTCTCTTTCCCTGGGTGCACTGCATCTCTCTCTGGATTTTGTGAATGACTTTTTGGCACTAATTAAAAGTAGCAAATAATTTTCTATGCCAACTCACATACGCCCTCACTCCCACACACACTCACGCACTCGCATGCAGGTCGAGTGCTGGAAAGGGAGGAAAAACGCAAATATGGCACAGCCTCTGCTCCGCTCCTGCAAAGTGCCCCCTTTCGCAGACCGCCCCTGTGACAATGACAATGCATGTGACAGTTTCGGTTGGCACCGTTGATAAGCGTCGCTTATTGCGCCTCTCCCTCCATTTCCCTGGCCACCCCGCTCCCACTCTCGCCACCCATTTGACAAAAAAGTTGGGCAGCTTAAGTCGGAAAATTTATTATTATTTTTCTGCATTGCAGGCTGTGTGCAATTTTAAATGGATTTTAATTAGTTTTGAATTATTTCGGTTTTAGTTTTTTGGCATTTCATGTGCCATTTTGGCATTAAAGTTTGGCCCATTATAGTATCCTGTGGTTTATGTAAAGTCAAGTTATTTTTGCCGAATAATAGATGGCCAGGATATTCAACTTTGAGATATCCGAAATAATTGGGCTTGCATTTGGCCAGCATAAGCAAAAATCACACTCAAGCTTATAAGATAAATTTTCAGCATGGATTTAATTTAATATCTTTTAACAGTAAAGTGAAGAAAACATATGTTTTAAATGGTGTTTTACATCATTCTAAAATTTTCCTTAACCGTTTTTTCAATAATTTACGTATTAAGAAGTGTGACCGTGATATCGAATATTTTTTTATTTGTTTTTTTTACATAGTAATTTCAAATTGGAAATCATAAAAGGTGGGTCAATATACATTAAAATTAAAGTTCAGCGTTAATGCTATTGTGCTTACAAATATTTAAAAAAATCATTGGGTTAAATATATAATAACATATGTATATATAAATATATTAAAATTAAAGTTTAGCAATAATATGAAACGCCAAACTTAAATTTTAATATTTGTTTAATTACTTGAAATTTAAATATCAATTTTATCTAAACTTTTTAGGAAGATGTACAGACAAGGAAGATTACTTTGTGCCTGGCGCCCTGGGCGCCATTAGTTCGTAAGTTAGATCGATCTTTGCAAGTTAAGTACAAAAGATGGCTAGTTTTCTGTGATCTGTGCTCGGTCCGGACCGGAGGATCGATCAACTGATCGGGGGGATCTGGGATCCATCAGATGGAAATCAATCTAGGCTTTAGTCCATCCGTAGTAGGCTTCTTCGATCCCTTCTGGCAAAATGCTTACAAAAATACGGCAGTTACACTATTTCAGTTTACAAATTGGCAAGTATGAATTCGTTAAGTATCTGATTTTCCATTTGTTGCTGAAGACGTAAATATAATAATTTCAGCTGCACGGCGTGCTCCAGCACCTCCAGATCGGCGTAGTCCAGCTCCTTCACCAAACAGAGAGTGGCGTTCAGCACATTGGAACCCCTATTGACGGGCCTGCGATGGTAGCCCGAGTGGTGATTGATCACGGAGCCCCAAAGAGTCGCGCTCGAATCACTGTAACGACCTCTCATCCGAATCCCACTGGGCGCCATTCTCCTTAGCGCTGCCATTTCGGTAGGCAGACTCGCTGCGTCGTCGGATGGTGTAGCTGCCTTTGGCTGCCGTAGAAATTGTGATGCACCTGGGGCGCTTGCTGGTTGGGCTGGTGCTCCTTTCATTCGGTGAGGTCCATCTGGCTGTGGCGGTCGTGCGCTGGGTAGCCAGCAGGGCGGTCCGACTGATTATATTCCTTTATCGTGTGCGATATTTGAATCCAACAATGTAATGTCATTACACCATAAAGGAACTCATTGAATAAATTCACAAATTTCCAGTGTCCTGTCTACTATTAAAATTAAAACAAATTATATGTTTAAGCATTGTTTTCGGTTTTAATAATGGCCAAAATTTAGTAATTAAAAAAAGTGTATACATCGCTTTGGATAAAATTCCCAAGCTCGGAGTTGGTTACTTTTTCTTGTCACCGCCCTTGGCGGCCATCTCCTTCATTAGATTCAAGGCACTGCCGGCCTTGAACCACAGGATCTGCTGTTCATTGAAGGAGTGGTTCAGCTTGATTTTGTCCGAGCTTCCATTGTTCTTGATTTCACACTCCACCGGTTTTCCGGGTGCAAAATCCTTCAAGTTAAGCAGCGAGATCTTGCTCGAGGGCTGGATCTTATCATAGTCGCCCGGATTGGAGAATGTTAAGGCCAGCATGCCCTGCTTCTTGAGGTTGGTCTCGTGGATGCGAGCAAAGGACTTGACGATGACGGCCACTCCGCCCAAATGGCGCGGCTCCAGAGCAGCGTGCTCCCGGGAGGATCCCTCGCCATAGTTGTCCTCGCCCACGGCGCACCACTTGATCTTGTTGGCCTTGTAGTCACGGGCTACGGCGGGAACGGCATCGAATTTGCCGGATTTCTGGTTCTTCACCTTGTTCATCTCATTATTCTCGGCGTTGGTGGCTCCAATAAAGAGATTATTTGATATATTATCCAAATGCCCGCGGTACTTGAGCCAGGGTCCGGCTGCACTTATGTGATCCGTGGTGCACTTGCCCTTGATCTTGATCAGGACCACGATATCCACGTAGTCCTTGCCGTCCCATTTCTCGAATGGTTTCAGAATCTGCAGACGGTCCGATTTGGGATCCACGTTGACCTTGACATCGTCGCCTTTCGCCGGCGGAGCCTGATAGGTGTCCTCTCCAGGATCAAAGCCCTTGGATGGGAGCTCAGCACCCCCGGGCGCTTTCAGCTTGAAAGTCTTGCCATCCTTTCCCTCGAGTTCATCGGTCAAAGGATTGAAGTCCAGACGGCCGGCGATGGCCAGGGCAGTAACCATTTCCGGACTGGTAACAAAACAATGTGTGGCAGGATTGGCATCGTTTCGGCCAGTGAAGTTGCGATTATATGACGTGACAATCGTGTTCTTCTCCCCCTTCTTGACATCCTTGCGATCCCATTGCCCAATGCAGGGTCCGCAGGCATTAGCCAGAACAGTGCCCCCGAATTTCTCCAGGACATCGATGATGCCATCCCTCGCAATGGTGGCCCGAATTTGCTCGGATCCGGGGGTTACATTGAAGGGCACGCAGGACTTGAGGCCATGCTTCAGAGCATCGTTCGCAATGCTGGCACAGCGGCCCATGTCCTCGTAGGAGGAGTTCGTGCAGGAGCCGATGAGGGCCACCTTGATGTCCATGGGATAGCCATTCTTTTCGGAGTCTTTGCCCAGCTTGCTGATGGGGTGGGCCAGGTCAGGTGTGAACGGACCATTCACCAGGGGCTCGAGGGTGTCCAGGTTGATCTCGATGACCTGGTCGTACTTGCAATCCTTGTCGGCGGTGAACAGCTTCTTGTATTTGGCAGCCTTTTCGGCGATCTGGCCTCGGTTCGTGGCACACAGATAGGTGGTCATGCGATCGTTGAACGGGAACAGCGAAGTGGTGGCTCCGATCTCCGCACCCATGTTGCAAATGGTGGCCATGCCGGTGCAGGAAATGGAGTCCACGCCCGGTCCGAAGTACTCCACAATGGCGCCCGTTCCTCCCTTGACCGTCAAGATCTCGGCCAACTTGAGGATTACGTCCTTGGACGAAGTCCATCCACTGATCTTGCCTGTGAGCTTGACGCCAATCACCGTCGGGCACTTGAGCTCCCAGGGAATATTGGCCATCACATCGACGGCATCGGCACCGCCGACTCCGATGCACAGACACCCCAAGCCACCGCCGTTCGGGGTGTGGGAGTCGGTGCCGATCATCAGCAGGCCCGGATAGGCGTAGTTCTCCAGGATAATCTGATGGATAATCCCGCTGCCGGGCTTCCAGAAACCCAGGCCATACTTCGCACACGTGGATGCTAGGAACTCGAACACCTCCTTGTTTAAATCCTTCGCTCTGGCCAAGTCCTTGACGCCGCTCACCTGGGCCTCAATCAAGTGATCGCAGTGTACGGTCGACGGAACGGCAACCTTCTTCAGGCCCGAGGAGATGAACTGGAGAAGAGCCATCTGTGCGGTTGCGTCCTGCAGAGCCACTCGATCGGGGCGCAATCGCAGATATGACTTGCCCCGTTCGATTTCCTGGTCGGTCGGATCATCCAAATGGGAGTACAGGATCTTCTCCGAGAGCGTCATCGGCCGGTTCAGGCGACCAGCCACACATTCCAGGGTCTCCTGCAACTTCTTGTAGGGCAGAAAGTGATCCTTCTCGAAATTGGACACCGGCACTTTGGCGCAGCGCGGAAATCGAGCCGTGTGGAATCGGCGGACCAAGGATCCGGCCAGGCATATATACCTCTGCGTACGCTGAGCCATTTCAATGTATCTCAAAATGTTGTTAAAATTTGGGAAACAGTTCGTGTGGCTAGTTCCGAGTGTATTAAATCGACTGTTTTAATTTCTGACAATCTATATTATTAAGCCTTAGCCTACTTTCCAAAGGAAACCAATTCTCACCTCTCGGGCAAGATATTCATGCTTAACACACTTCAACTTGAAACTAATTAGGATTTAATTACTTCTTCAAATACAATGCCAGCCAAGCAAGTACATGCCTAAGCGCAGCTATTAATTAAACACACGTCCCGCCCCGTCCGTGGTGACTCATATTTATTGGGTTAGCTCATTGTTCCTTGCTTATTTGATGCGAGCCAACAGATGCAGATACAAAGTGAGATCCATGGGAGAGGTGAGTGTACACGTCATCGGAATTGATGTTTCAAGTGAATCAGGGATGTGGGCGGTGCGGAGCCATCGATGGCATAGGCCAACTGACAGACAACTAGAGAGGTGGACGGAGACAAGGACTAGCAAACGGGACGAGTGACAAACAGAAGGACATGGGATGCCAGGAAGCCCGGAATGCAAGCTGGCTACAAAAGTGTCAACTGCAAGTGAGGCGGGCGACAGTCGCCCGGCCGGTGGGCATCCAGCATCCTCCTGTGATTGTGTTTGGTTTTGCTGGCAGCGATGGCAGCGTGTCATAATGGACGATGTGGGACAGTGGACAGCGGACAGCGGACAGCGGACAGCGGACAGGGGACTCTGGATTCCACAGTAGCACACACACACAGAAGGCCAGGCGACAGCGGTAGTTGGCTGCACCACATACAATTGAAATCGACGTGCCTGTTGGCCACAATGCCCTGCCCAGGCTTGTTGGACGCTGATGGCTTCAGACCTTGGTAATGTCGCCCCTTAGCCACCACCGCCATTTCCTGCCCTTCGCATCAACGGTGTCCCCATAAGTAGAAAGCGGGGACGGCATAACGATGCCAAAAATTGATTGGCAACTACTTGACACACACTCTGGACCGCAAAACTTTTCCTACGCTTCCACACTAGCACCTTACACTACCATAAATTTATTGATATTGGAACACCAAATGGTACAGTGTAAGCTCAGTTCGATTTGAGATCTTCTAAAGGATTTTATTTCTTGATCAGCGTCACAAGGCAGGCTAGTCTAGTCACGCCCCTCTTTTGGTCTTAGCCCTATTTTGGCTTCCTGTAATATATTTCCTAGTCTAAAGGACATGTGACCTTGGTTTCCTCTAAGGAATAAAAAATCAACAGTTTCGAAAATATTTTTAAGTTTATGAAGTTGAGGCACTTTTGCTAGTTTGTTGACAAGCAAACGTTGATTATGACTCTGTTTAATTAATGGATTGGTGCTTTTCCGCTTTCAGCAACATCAAATTTCATATTTGAAGCCTTCAGCCACCCATCCTAAGCTGACCGCTATCTTTCACTCTGTCGGAGAAGAGTGTTGGGTCAATTTGATTTCGGGGGACTGAAAATGTCAAGGCTGTGCAAGTTTCATCTCAAACACATGGCCATTGAGTTCTGTGCGATGTCATTTGCCATCGCATATTGGATTTGCAATCTCGTGTCACCTCTCTCTCAGAGTAGGAAAAATGCAATTAGCTTAAATATATTTGCGTTTGTCCACTGGCCTTGGGTGGAAAATAGGCAGAGTTAAACTGCTGGCGATTCGCTTAAATTATGGCAATCCCGCTATCAAACTTTCGCCATAAATAATGAAAACTTACTTTGTACAATTGAGAACATGCAGGAACCAGAAAATAGGGGATAAGGTAACTCCAACTAGTGATTAGAAGTCTAGGATCTTGGAATCTACTTAGTGAGTAATATTTTCAATTCCAAACACACATGTTATAATTTATGTAAATTCAAAATTTGTTGTTACAAGTTATTGTGTCCTTTATTAACTAGAAGTGCTTTAAAGCATACACAGAGAGCATTTTTAAGGAAAAAAATTCTTTTTTTGACATGATTTTTACTCAGTTTGAGTTCATTTTTTAAGAACTCTAATACTGATATTAGCTATAACTAATTTTTTTTAAGAGTCCTTCGAGATCGCTTAAAAAAGTAGGAAGTTCTAGGATTCAATTAGCACCCTTTAAATATAGAGCTTTGAAATCAATTAAAAAGGTGCTTAAAACTATGCTACAACATGGTTTCATCATAAAAAAAGCAATTTGGATTGAATTTGCTGCCTTAAACATTTTATTGCATACTTTCAGACACCCTTTTTAAGTGTTTTAAAACCCCAAGTGATTTTTGGGACATCTAAGGATAGAACATATTCTGTATTTAGTTTTAAATGCACTATAAACCTGTGTAAACCTTGAACCTCCAATCGCTGCTAAATGCTAAATGCTGAATGTCATCCTGCGGTGCGTTTGAAAAATGTACCACACAAACCGGCACGCTTCAGAGTTCCTTATACTTTAGTGACTGGTAGTCTGATTGGGCGAATGCCCGAAAATTGCCGGCAAAATTTATGCACTGTCCGGGGAAAGGGTGGGCGGACAAAGTATAGCCATATGTAGAGCTGATCCTGGAACCAGGGGAACGGGCCAGCAGAGGTAGAAGAAGAAGGGGGCGCAGTAGAGGAGCAGTAGGTGTGGCTGCTGCGGTGGCAGTGGCCAAAGTTGCAACAAAACTGAAACTTTGGACGGGAAAAATTTTTAATCCTCGCTTTCTTCTTCTCCTTTTATTATTCCCAGTTTTTTTTTCGACTTTTTTTTGTATACTCTGTGTGGGGGGTGGGGGCCGGTCGAACAATACGTTGGTTGTTTTTGCAGTGAGCTTCGGCACAGCTTGCGGTAAAACTTTTCAATAATATTCCCAAAAGTCCAGTCCAGACGCCGATGAGCAGGAAGGCGAGAGACACCGGAGCTCCGGAGTGCCCAGTGGCAGCGGAAGTGCCGCCGTAGTTCGCCATCTAGCCTGCCATGGCACTGTTTTTCGGCGCACTGCCAGCAATATTGCAATAATACCCGAAAAAAATGGCTCATATTTGGCAGCCCGTTCCCAGAACCGGTTACACTTGGTTAACTCCAATAGAACATTTATTAGCAGGCATGATGCATCTGTGAAACGAATGGATATAACCTAATTGTTGCGATTAGCTTTCCCATTAATCTAACGCAGTTTAAAAGATATTTATTGCGTTAAATATTGTTTAATCAGTCGGATAACCGCAACGATTAAACAAATTTATGTTTCCGCTTGCTTTTATTGTTAGGGTATTCAAAGCCATAATGCAGTGCCATAAATATAGTTATATCTTAGAATAAATCTAAATTTAGTGGGTTATTGATGCTCTCTTTGATTTGTTTATTTACGTAAAAAACCCTATGAAGAAACCAAATTTTAGCCTCAATATTTTTTAAATCAAACATTATCATATCATATTACAGCTTAATGTTAGTTTGTGTCAAATATCATAGTTTCCAATGAATATTGAATATACTGGGGTGCTACGGAAGCCACTAGTGTTTTGAAATCACTGAAACAGATGCCAAAAAGTATACAACGAAACCTTAAAAATTTTAATACATACTTTTAGAAACCTTTTAAAGTAATTGTAAATCTAGTTATTTCTGTGGCATCACCGATAGTTCCCCAATTTTTTTGTTTTTTAAGGAGATATAAAACCAAACCATTGGGAAATGTCTTGGCATAGACCTAAGGAAAATCGGTATCCAATCGAATGCGTTTCCGGGAACAGCCTTTCATAGAGGGAGTCTGGCTTTGTTTTAGCGCGCCAAGCAGACAAATTCAGCATTTCCTGCACACGTGGCTTTGGCGATTTCCTTTTGTGCAAACATATTTTACCGCAATTGCGGCACACACTCGTACACCGAGTTTCAGGGCGCCATTGAAGCATAAGTAACCGAGTCCCAGTGCCAGGTCCCCAGTCCGCAGTCCTAGTCCTAGACCCCAAGCTTGATCCGGTCTGGTTCCAAACCCCTGACCACTTCACTGGTCCCTGTCCCTGTCCCATTCATATATATAAATATGGATTTTTGCCTCGCGTCTAAGCCATAAGTTGACCGCTCTTCCGCTGGCCTCGCTCCTTTATAAACCCCGTTGGCCATCCATTCATAAGCTCAATTCAGGCGCAAGCCGAGCTCAGGGCTTTCGATTTCTTTTCTTTTTTTTTTTTTTGCACTGCAGGAAAAATAGTTTCAAAGGGATTAGCATATTAAAGTTAACCTTAAACAAGACTTCATGTTACTGACTTTGTTCAGCAGTTTATACAGGTATCTTAAATGTATTGTTTATGAAAGCTGTTTGTGTTTTAAATTCTGAGTCTATATATCAAGCAACTGTAAAACCTTATTATTATTTTTAATTTCTTTAAATATTAATAGCTTATATAATATTGACCTAATATTTTCTGATTTAAAAACCACAGTGTACCAAAGCTCTTTTGTTTCTTACTCACAGCGCGTTATTTGCCTTGCAGCCCGTGCCACCGCCGTCGTCGACGTGGCTCCCTGATGATTTTTCCATTAGGAGCCAACTGGCTGCACTTG
This sequence comes from Drosophila auraria, assembly GCA_008042615.1. Taxonomy (NCBI): domain Eukaryota; kingdom Metazoa; phylum Arthropoda; class Insecta; order Diptera; family Drosophilidae; genus Drosophila; species Drosophila auraria. The sequence continues at coordinate 36,172 of VNJW01011117.1, read as the reverse complement.
TCCAGCTGGTTGCTGCTGCTTCAGGTGCAGCAGATCCCGTTACTCGCGTCCCGTGTACCGGCTCAGTTACTGCGTCGCTTTTGTCTGCATTGTTTCAGTCAATAGACGCATTTGTGCGGGTCAGTTTGGCAAAAAGAAAGGCATGCCCGAGCCCAAATCCGCATTCTCCGGGCCCCACGCTGAACTCATTTACCCCCGGGAGTTGGCCGCACATAATTAGATTTAATTTGCACTACGGTACGATCCAGGTTTAGAGTCAACTTCGCCTTTGCATGTAATTTTAATGCATAAATTATGCTCAACAACGACGCAATTTAGTGGCACAAACCTGGCAGCTTAATCCGTGCTTGTGCGTGTGTGGACAAAGTTGTGCCTTTAGAATTGGTTAATGAGTTGTGGCTGGTTATAGTTTACAGCCAGGCTTAGGATTGGCCAATTAACGATAAGGTTCTAGCTCTGAAACTAAAATGAGCTCATCATATTATAGGTGAAATATTTTTAGGTATGTTTGCTTTATTAAATCCGGAGGAGAATGAGTTAAATATGTTAAAATTTAATCAGGGCTTAAAACTTATTTAAAAATAATATATTTTTTAACACACTGTATTAAAGCAGTGAAAATTTAAATAATTCCAGCCAAAAGGCTTGTTTTATTTCTAGAGGCCAGTGCCTAAGTCATAAGTCAGTATGAATCAACCCGATTTCTTTAACCCTACTTACTTGCCTATATTCAACTCCATAAAGAAAATACCCATTCGTAGACCTCTTTACGACACACTTAAATAACCTTTTTCGCAACTTAAAAACCCAGAGCGAAAATTTATAGGCCATCCATTTTCCATTTACTTTGGCGGACATCATAATGCTCCGTCGTCCGCCGTCCATCGCGGCTAAACGATAAACCCTCTTGGCTTCCTCGGCTGCTATATTAATATGTACACAATAATTATTCCCCGGATGGATTACAATGTGAACTTGGCCAGGAGCAGCAGCTGTAAACGCAAAGCAAACGGAACACGGAAAAAATTGTTGAACTGTGTGGCGTAATGTTGTTGAACTCCCCGAGAGAGGTTGGCAAAGGGAGGTTGGAGGTCGCCCAGCTGGGCAGTCAAGCGCAGCGAAACGGACACGAAACAATGCCTGGCCATCTGACCATCTGATGACCCACTGGACGGTTGGAGGCGAACCACAAATGCCGCCGCGTTGGTTTCTGGGCTACTTAGACGCGAGTGCTTTACCTTGAGCGGACAATTCATGCATTTGCTGTTTACTTTTGGGATCGCGGTCCAGGTACGGGACCCCATCCAAACACACGCACTTAATTAAGGGAAAACTATTTATTTTTTATTTCCTGTACTCTTCTCCTTTCACGCCCCACACTTTTTCAATTTCCTGTCAGTGACGCTCAAAAATAATGTTGCCCACTTTTAGATATTCTTTCGAGCGAAAGATAAGACCATTTAAAATGGAAACAAATAGAAATCTTTAAGAGGTTAAAAGGTTAGGGGGTTGGCAAAATCAGAAAAATAATTTTAAATATGACAATTATAAGATTATAATGATTTAACTTTATATATATATATATATATATATATATATATATATATATATTTACAACTTTTAAAAGAGAAAAGTTCTATAAATTAAAGTAAGGCTTATTGCAAGTCTAAAATTTATGAAAATAACGTAGTTCAAGAGCTTTATTAAGTAATTAAATCCAATTGAAAGGTTAATAAATGTAGAAAAATTCATCTTACATACCTGTGAATCTTAGATTTAAGTTCTAGGGTACCCGAACTTCGAATTCAAACCTTCCATCCTTGCCATTTGCTTTTTCTGCGCAGATATTTTCTTAGTGCTAACCGGAAATTGTGCTTATGCAATTGCACAAGCTCTCGTCCAAATCCGGACGAGGTCAGTACGTCGAAAAGGGCGAAAAGAAAAATGTCAAAAAGTTGTCGAAAGTGGGGGAGAAGACCCCAAAGAAAACGGGGGCTTCAGCTCCACTCTGGAGCTGAGCTCTAGACAATGCAGTGTAATTTGCTGAAATGTTAAGCAAAACGTAATAACTGAAAGTTGATAAAGTCGATGGTACACAGAAAAAAGATGATGCTTCAGGGACTAAAATTTATTATGTATTTTTTAAGGAAGAAGGTAAGAGGTGCTTATGACTAGAATAGGGAAGGCAATTCTAAAAGCCTCTAGACACTTGCTTGAAATTGAATTTTACAATATTGGAGGTAATTGAAAACGTATTTTTTTGCAAATTTTAATGAAAAATCAAAATTAATCTTATTAAATATTACAGCTTCAAAGTTGTAAAATGTTAGTGAGTGTGTCTTTGACTTTGAGTATTCATTTTGAATTCTTATCTCCTTAAATATGCCTTTGTAATTAACTGACAGTATTCGGATTTTTGCTAGTGTACCCATGCGTTCCATTTTTTACCTCGTCCTCAACTTTCCGATCGTTTTCCCTGTGTTTTTTTTGCTGCTGTTGGTTTCTTTCAACAGCAATAAAAGTCGATTGTCAACGTTGACTTGCATTCTTTGAGCAAACGAGTGTGTGTAGAAAATTTCCAACGTTGAATCTTGCTTAGATACCACTCTGGTCCTGGTGAGTGATTTTCAGGTATGCAAGTGCTGAGGACTCTTTGCAAGGCTCCAGCTCTGGCCGTCACTTAACATTTGCTCCAATGTCCCAGGGCTGTGAGAGACGGAGAAACAGAGTGCGAGTGCTAGTGCGAGATGGAGTCGGAGGGACGGCTGTGTTGCGGAAACTATGCAGAAATCAAAATGCTTCATAAAACGGAAATGAAAACAAATGAAAAATGATTTTTACTTATGGGCAAATTGTTCCTCAGCTCATCCAATCCCGACTCCTGGGCAGCCAGCTTTGCTGTTATTGCAGTTCCTGCATGTGCACCAAGTGTTTCTTGCAAATAAATTGCATTTGCACTTTAAGCACCGTCAATGTGGCAGCTGTTGCCGTTCTTCGGCTCCAGATCCTTGCCTCTTACTCCTTTTCATCCTCGCTGGTCCGGCGGCATGTGTGGACGGTTTCGGTTCGGGGTGGGGAAAAATACACGACAAGGTAAGCCTGATTAATGTTGTTCAGGCTCTTCCTCTGACGAGACGAGTGAAAAGATGAATAAAGGCCAAGAGCAATTAGTACTAAAGCCCAGTTTCCCAAGCAAAATCCGTGCATTTATGATTTTTTCCATTTTTGTTTCTTAGAGTGACAGATTAAATACTAATTTATCGCACACCGAGAGGGGAAAATTATAAAAGTTATAGTCTTTTAAACAAGTGAAAGTATTAATGGCTTAATAGACTGAGATATTTATTATTAATAACTAGTTTGAAGGCCATAACTCATAAGCCTCACCTAAGTTTAATTAAAGAGATAATATATATAAACATGTTTATAATAAATTCAAATATAAACACAGTTTCAAGAGGAGTGTCAAGCAGAATTATAATAACAAATGAATATGAATTGTTGAACATTAGATAGACTTAAAACAAATGGCAGGAAGATCTCCACATAATTTATAAGCAAACAGTAAACATTTCTAATAAGAGCCATAAAAAAAGAAATATTTAAAAAATCCCTTAAAATAAATGTGACACACTGTTGAATTAGGTATGCTCTGCATGCCATCCTAATTCTCGAGTGCTTGATGCTGGGTTGTTTGCATTACACTTGGCCATTAGCAAAGGCCCCCGTCCCAGGGATATCCTTTGAAAAGTGAACAGCCTGTTGACCTTTTCTTAACCCCGGATCAGTTGTTGACTTGCCAAGAACTTGAGCCGACCCCTGGCAGCCCAAGATGATGATGAACCAATACAAAGGGCACAAGCCCCCCCGAAACCGCAAGATAGCCCTCAGTTGAACACTTGTAGAGCTCTCGCCTTACACATGCCTTTTATTAAAAAATTAAAATTGCTAACCAACGAGAGAAAAAAAGGTATCGCTTTTTTTGTAGCTAAAATAATCAGGCAACTTAATTGAATCAAGTTGCAAGGCGATCTGGGGCCGACCAAAGAAAAGCCCCATAATAAACGACAAAGGAAAAGGCCGCAGAAAGTTGGGGGCCGGGGCTGGGGCTGGGGCTGAACCCCCTCAAAAAAATAAGAGGAAAAGTGGGGTTCAAAGACAGGAGTAAACAAGGTCTAAGGAGTGAAAATGTGCGCAAGAAAGCAAATAAATTGAAGTGAAAACAAATAGCCCGGCTGGTCCTGGTGGGTTAAAAAGGGGTCTTCGGGACCCGGGACTGGCGGACATTCCATCAGAAGCCCACAATAACAACTCCACCTTATTTATAAATTAACAGTAACAATTTTTCCCGCCGGACATACACTTAAAAATTTTCGTGCATAAAAGTTTAATATTTTGCCCACTCAGTTTCCTTTTTCTTTTGCGTTTTCCTGCTGTTTTCATTCTGCTTATTTCCATTCTTGTTGTTCTTTGTCTGGCTGTGTGTGTGTGTGTGTGCTTTGTTCCGGGAAAAAAAGGAAGCTCCGGACAAGGTCCTTTGCCGTCGCTTAAGCAAATAATTTCTTTTCTTAGGCAGCGCTTTGGCTTTTATGCTTCGGCGAGTTCCTGCTCCCAGACCTCCTCTCCATCTCTCCACTTTTCCACTGCCAACTCCCAGCTGGCCAGCTGCATTTGGTCCTTGGTTGAGCCTCCTCCTCCACCGAGGCGGAAGAGGAGGCTCTGCCCCCTCGTTCTTTAGCGCTGCTCCCTGTTGTGCGTTTTGTTTTTAGTTGCCTCCGCCGCTTGTTTGGCCTGCACTTCTCACGCACATTCTTTGGGGAATTTGCCTAGCACTCAGTCCAGTGGACTCCGGTGGTCTCCGCTCCACGGGAAGATCTTTAAGAGCCTGCTTGGGCATTTGCCAACTTTAAGTTGTTTTCTCGAAACGAGGAAATAATATTAGAAGCAAATCAAAGCGCATTAGATAAGCGCTTCTTTTGTATCTTACCCAAAGAGAGCAAATCAAGGCAGTCGGACTAAATAGTTAACGTGTTAGCATTCTTAGAAAAAGACTTTAAGAACCCCATACATTTTACACATTCAACTAGACAGTCGAACCGGTTCGTACCCCTACTAATAAGTAGGTGAAAAAAGCACACGAGTAATAAATAATAATACGTTTACCCATACGCTGGCTCTACACGTACCAGGAGCGTGTTATTGAAATGCTTTCGGCAATCTTTAGGTAAAATATGAAATAGTTCCCTAAGAAGTAATATTGCATCATCCATAAGATAGGAGTACAAAGCAACTTGGTAACCCCTATCTAGATTCTAATCTAAAACCAAAGTTTATTCCCGTCCTAAGCATTATTTTCCGATTTTTCGCTGTCCGAAAAGCTTACTCGCAATATCAGGAAAAAACTCGTCATATATATAGGACACATCAAGCGATCTGCTCAATTAGTCGCTGCCAGTGACCCGTTGAGAAACACAATGAAATTATTGGCTGTGATAGCGTTGGTGTTCTGCGCCTTGAGCGCCAGACCTTTGGAAACGGAGAGTGCCAAGATCTTGGCTACCTTCCCGTTTCCGGGTCGCTCTCAATATATCTTTTTGGAGACCTATTTGAAGGCCTTGGCCGCCAAGGGCCACCAGGTCACAGTGATCAATGCCTTCAGGAATAAGGCAACTCCGAACATGCGGTTTATCGAGGCTATGAAGATTCACGACTACATGAAAGGTGTGTATTTTACTCATATAAACAACTTGAAATAATAATTATACCCTTGCAGAGGGTATTATGGTTTTGCCATGATATTTGCAACGCAGTGAAGGATGCATCTCCGACCCCATATATTCTTGATCAGCATCACCTGCCGAGTCGATCTAGCCATGTCCGTCTGTCTGTCTGTCTGTCCGTCTGTCTGTCTGTCGGTTTCTACGCGAACTAGTCTCTCAGTTTTTGAGCTATCGGGCTGAAATTTTCAGCATAGTCTTATTTCTTTAGCACGCAGTATATATGTCGGAACGGCCGAAATCGGACCACTATATCCTATAGCTGCAATAGGAATGAAGGCGAAATTAATGTAAAAAAAATTTTAGCTTCTCTGTTTTTCAACGAATTTCTATAATCTTCGAGATATAGTCGTTTTTTATAGTTCTAGAATTAATTTAGTTTCACTAAGATCGGACAACTATATCGTATAGCTGCCTTCTATGGCTCGGTTGATTTATATGAAAATGTAAAATTCTACATGTAAAATGTAAAATTTACAAAATTTACATATTTTGACATTTTTTTTTTAACATTGCCAAAATGGATCGATTTTTAATGATCCAATTTCAGACTGCAAGGCTATACAAACTTCGGTTTACCGAAGTTAGCTTTCTTTCTCGTTATATTTTAATTTTTGAATCGCTAGGAATGATGACCCAGCTGGATAAACCCTTTTTGTGGGGGCAACTAAATGCATACGAGGTTTTTTGGGCCAAGATTAGTGAGATAACACTATATATCTCCCATGTCGTATAATCCACTGGTCACCTCTTCCCGCACCAATAGGATGACCTTTCCTGAACGCTTGAGCAATGCTTACGAAACCTTGGTGGAGGAAGTGCATCGGCATATTGTGCACCTGCCAGCCATGGAAAAGGTGTTCAAAAAGTACTTTCCGAACTCAAAGCAAACCATGGCTGAAGTCATGGACAGTTTCTCGTTCGTATTGCTCGGCCAGCACTTCTCACTGAGCCATGCGCGACCCTATCTACCCAACATGATCGAGGTCGGTGGACTCCACATCTCTCACAAGCCGAGGCCCCTGCCTGAGGATATCAAAAAGTTCATTGAGGGTTCCCCTCACGGCGTCATCTACTTCTCCATGGGCTCCAATGTAAAGAGTAAGGACCTGCCCCTGGAAACTCGTAACACGCTGCTAAGGACCTTTGCGAATCTGAAGCAGCGAGTGCTGTGGAAATTCGAGGATAACGAGATGCCGGGAAAGCCGGCGAATGTGCTGATCAAGAAGTGGTATCCCCAGCCGGATATCCTGGCGCATCCGAATGTGAAGGTATTCATCAGCCACGGCGGCCTGCTGAGCACCACCGAGAGTGTGTACTTTGGGAAGCCAGTGTTGGGACTGCCGTACTTCTACGATCAGCACATGAACGTGCAGCGTGCCCAGCGAATGGGATTCGGATTGGGACTAGATATAAATAACCTGAAGCAGGAGGAATTGGAGAAGGCCATCCATACACTGCTCACAGATCCTAGCTACGCCAAGGCATCGGCTGCCATTTCCGAGAGGTATCGGGATCAACCGGAACCAGCCCTTGATCGCGCTGTCTGGTGGACGGAGTATATTCTCCGGCACAAGGGTGCTCCCCACATGCGAGCCACAGCCAGAGAACTCACCTTCATTCAACTCCACAGCCTGGACACCTTGGCTGTGCTTCTCGGTGTGCCTCTGCTAGTTGCACTCGTCCTCCTAAAGTTATCTTGTAAATTGCTGTGCGGTAAGAAGCAAAAGTGCCCACATGCTGATAAGCTTAAGAAGCAGTAGAGTATTTGTTGATGTGTTTGTTGTTTGCAATTCTAATTGGTTAGAGGTTATATCAATTTTGTCGTATACGAATGTTGAAATTATATTTTTTTTTTTATTGGTACATACATAGATGTTTGTATGTCTGTGACGTATTTTAATACAATAGCTGGGGAAGACTGCCCTGCTGCTCTGTTGATAACGCTATAGGGACAGGCCTCGGATTACTCATTATTTATTCGCTCTTTTTATACCCTTGCAGAGGGTATTATAATTTTGCCATGATATTTGCAACGCAGTGAAGGAGCATCAGCATCACCAACCGAGTCGATGTGGCCATGTCCGTCTATCTGTCCGTCTGTCTGTCTGTCCGTCTGTCTGTCTGTCTGTCGGTCTCTCCGTCTGTCTGTCCGTCTGTCTGTCCGTCTAGTCTCTCAGTTTTAAGGCTATGAGGCTGACATTTTCAGCATAGTCTTATTTCTTTAGCACGCAGTATATATATCGGAACGGGTCGAGTTCCGGACCAGGTCAGTCAGCTGTACAAAAATAAGACACCCGTGTAACCTATATAAATCGAAGACCGTTCTAAATAAAATCAGTTTCTTACAAAAACTCACGTGTATACGTCTTATTATTGGGAGTTCTATACACATATTGACAGATGAAAGACTGGCATATTTATAATATACTGGGTTAAATGCATTTAAAACATGAAATAGTGTGGCGCTATCACCTAAGCTCTGTTTAATAAACGCTAAATATACTACTCTTACATGCCTGACAATAAGAATAAATGAATATAAATTAGATACAATTAAGAAATCTTTCAGTACACAGGTGTTTGTACAAGTTCTCAAACACAGTTTAAAATCTCCTCTATTAGATCTTTTTCTCTAAATATGTACCTAAATTAAGGGAATATCTAGCATGGGTGTCCATGTAATTACCCATTTTATTTTTATATTTTCACCAATACCAGCATAGGTACCAATGTAACTCCAATTTTCATGGGTACCCTAACACTAGTTCATGGTAAACGATGTGGTGACGATTGACCCTACATGCGGACATTTCAATAGTGGTGGTTCCCTTGTAAGTATCGATTAGTGTGCAGTTCTATAGAGTATACAGTTTTTCCAGTCTGTGCCGCTTCTAATATAGGAAATAAACAGAAAAAGAGGCAAAAAAGAAACCTTAACCAATACGCTGGTGCCATTACGTAAAACGAGCGTATTGTTGAAACCCATTTGGCAATTTTAAACAAAAAAACGAAATAGTTTGCTGGCCCTGTAGGCAAGATGAGATATTTCAACATAGCAAGCAAATCTATTAAGATAGGAGAAATCATGGGGTGATACCGCTATCAAACAAAGCTAGAACCTGGACGACCCTACTTTGGGGAACCCTGCCTAAATTCAAATTTTTCTTACCGTATCAGTTGTGAATAGGTAACAGTTTATTCCCCTCATAAGCATGACTTGGCGATATTTTGCCGCCCGAAAAGCACGCTCGCACTATCAGCAAAAGCTCGTGAATACATATATAGAGTAACCCCAGCGATCCGCTCAACTAGTCGTTGCTAGAGACTCGTTGAGTAAAACAATGAAATTATTAGCTTTGATAGCGTTGGTGTTCTGCGCCTTGAGCGCCGGACCTCTGGAATCGGAAAGTGCCAAGATCTTGGTTACCTTCCCGTTTCCGGGTCGCTCTCAATACATCTTCATGGAGACCTATTTGAAGACCTTGGCCGCCAAGGGCCACCAGGTCACAGTGATCAATGCCTTCAGGAATAAGGCAACTCCGAACATGCGGTTCATCGAGGCTATGAAGGTTCAGGAATTCTCTGAAGGTGTGCATTTGTTAATATCAATTTAATATTAAAGAGAATGATAAATAATAATTCTATTTCTATTTCCCAACATTAAGAAATGATCGCCTTGATGAATGTACCCTACTTGTGGGGGCAACTTAATGCAATAGATTTTATTTTGACACAAGTTACTGAGATAACAATGGAAGATGAAGGCGTCAAGAAGCTTCTGAACTCTGGAGAAACCTTTGATCTGGTGCTAGCTGAGATGATCCAAATGGAGGCTCTGTATGGGCTTGCCCAGCACTTCAATGCCACCCTGGCCGGATTCTCCAGCTATGGAACCGATAACCGAGTCGATGAGGCCTTTGGAAATATATCTCCCATGTCGTATAATCCACTGGTCACCTCTCCCCGCACCAATCGGATGACTTTCACGGAACGCTTAAGCAATACTTATGAAAACCTGGTGGAGGAAGTGCATCGGCATTTTGTGCACCTGCCAGCCATGCAAAAGGTGTTCAAAAAGCACTTCCCGAACGCAAAGCAAACCTTGGCTGAAGTCATGGATAGTTTCTCGTTCGTATTGCTGGGCCAGCACTTCTCTCTGAGCCATGCCCGACCCTATCTACCCAACATGATCGAGGTCGGTGGACTCCACATCTCTCACAAGCCGAAGCCCCTGCCCGAGGATATCAAGGAGTTTATTGAGGGTTCCCCCCATGGTGTCATCTACTTCTCCATGGGCTCCAATGTAAAGAGTAAGGACCTGCCCCTGGAAACTCGTAATACGCTGCTAAAGACCTTTGCGAATCTGAAGCAGCGAGTGCTGTGGAAATTCGAGGATAACGAGATGCCGGGAAAGCCGGCGAATGTGCTGATCAAGAAGTGGTATCCCCAGCCGGATATCCTGGCGCATCCGAATGTGAAGGTATTCATCAGCCACGGCGGCCTGCTGAGCACCACGGAGAGTGTATACTTTGGGAAGCCAGTGCTGGGATTGCCGTTCTTCTACGATCAGCACATGAACGTGCAGCGTGCCCAGCGAATGGGATTCGGATTGGGACTAGATATAAATAACCTGAAGCAGGAGGAATTGGAGAAGGCCATCCATACACTGCTCACAGATGCTAGCTTTGCCAAGGCATCGGCTGCCATTTCTGAGAGGTATCGGGATCAACCGGAACCAGCTCTCAACCGCGCTGTCTGGTGGACGGAGTATATTCTCCGGCACATGGGTGCTCCCCACATGCGAGCCACAGCCAGAGAACTCACCTTCATTCAACTCCACAGCCTGGACACCTTGGCTGTGCTTCTCGGTGTGCCTCTGCTAGTTGCACTCGTCCTCCTGAAGTTATCTTGTAAATTACTGCGCGGTAAGAATCAAAAGTGCCCACATGCTGATAAGCTTAAGAAGCAGTAGAGTACTTCTATAATTGTTTGTTGTTTACAATTCTAAGTGTCTAGTTATCTTATCAAGCTTGATCGTAAATGTTTGTTTATTTGTGACGTGTTTTGAGCAAACAGTTGGGAAACACCGCTCGCAAGAGACATGAATATTCCGATTTGTTATCAAACAGCTTCGCTGCACTTCTGATACGCTCTGCCGCAAAACAGAGACTTAGGCTTCTCTGTTATTATTTGACATTTGATTATGTAATCGCCTTGATTGATTATTATAATTTATTTGTTTATATTTGTTTAGGCTTATAGGATTTTTAAATGAAACAGATATCATTTAATCAGCTTTATTTTCAATATGTACTTTGATAAGTCAGATTAACAGATTTAAAATATGAGCACAAATAAATATTAAGCATTTTCAACAGTTTGAAATTTTAACATTCCAAAACAATTTAGGTAAATAAAAATGCCATAGAAATATTTATATGTTTTCTCTTATCTGGGCTATGAGTCCGAAATGATACGCACAACTTAAAACTATAATTACAGTGCTTTATTAAAAGTTAAATTAGAATATTCCTTAAAAAATTTGCATTCCTTCGTCCTTTACAAACATATATTTGAACTATTTACAAAAATTTGGTTGGCTTGGCACTTTCCTCTTATCTTTATATCAAATCTATATAAGGAACTCAATTTTCTACAAGCTATAATTTGTATTAAAAGTATTACATTGTTTGTTTATAAATTAAATTCAATTATAACGGAGACATAGCTTTTTTGCATCCATCAATTGCTGTATTGTTGCAATGTCAAGTAAATTCCAGTTGCATCATTTACATAAGCAATTACAATTACTATTGGCTTGCATATAAAATGAGGTAGAGACGTACAAGGTTTGCTAGAGCAGGCGCACCCCAATAAAGCTAGCTCTCACAACATCTCAAATCGACCCACACGTCGTATGAGCAACATTAATCAAATTGGCATTGAAAATTGTTTTTGCCGCTGTTCACCCATCTCTACATATTAACACCCTCTCGCTGCTTGATTAAATGAATGGCATTTAGTATATTTTTTTTTTCAAAACCCCGTCGCATAGCCCAATGCCACGCCCACTCCCAAGAACTTTGGGCAAAGTACACAAAAATTACCGAGTTAAAAATATCGCTGCAAAAAAAAACTTTATCTTAATTGCGGGTTACTTTTTTCAACTGGGCTGCCTGCAAGCTACCTGGGTGGATTGTGGGGCCAAGTGGGCGGCTGAGGGACTCCGGCGGAAAAAGTGAACCCAAATTTGTGTCCGTTGCTAGCACCAGGACACGCCCTAAATCACTGGCTTTTTATCAACTTCAACTTGAAACGAAATTCAAATGTTTCGCTCGTTTTCCTCCACCTGCGAATGCGACTCTGAGGCTGACTCGGCTCCGGCTGTTGCCCCTAACAACCGGAGTGGAGGGAGGCAGAGGGAACTGAAAAAACAGGAGTGAAAAAAATCATATATACACACTGAGGAAAATGCTATAACTTTTGACACATTTAAATAAACAAATCCTGTTTGTAATAATTACTTTGTTGGACTTTATAACCATAAAAAAACATAGCCCCATAAAGTATATATTCGCTTGATCAGTATCACCTGGTGAGTCTAGCCATTTAGCCATGTAAGTCTTTCCATCTTGCCGTGTAAGAATACCTAGATTTCAGAGACTATAAGAGCTACAGCTACATGCTACCTTGCTTAGGCAACTCGCCTATTAATGCTTATTAAGAATATCTATATCTGTAAATCCCAAGTCTGGTTTCTTGTCACTAAGCTGAATATATTTTTTGCAAGTGCATTCACACACACGCAAGAAGGAATCCTGTCCCTGGCCACTTTGCACTAAGTACTCACACAAAATTCCGTTTGAAGTTTTTGGGTGCCGTTGCCGGTGACGGTGCCTGGGTTTCGGCCATTGCCGCACCTGTACAGTGAGCACCCTGCCGTCGGCACTCACCTCTCCTGCATAAGGCTACACGTGCACAGTCAGCGGGCCATCGCTGCTCGGCTTGTAAATTGTATCCGTTTCAGGCACATAAATTGTTGTCAACTTCCGTTGGCTGCGACAACGTCGCCGCCACTGACCACTTCTGTGTCCAGCGATTCACCTGCTCCACTCCGCCGGTTCCCCCACACCCCGAGCACCCCTTTCCCGGAACTAGTTGCACCAGCAGCGTATGGCTAGCTTTGACTTGAGAGCATACGCCAGGGCCATGGCGTTTGTCTTGCTCCCTTATATTTGTTCCCATCGTTTGGGGTATTTACATTTGGGTATACAAAATATTGGCTTTATTAGATAATCTTTTGATTATCGTCTGAAATCTGAGGTTATTTGACTGTTAAACAAGTAATTTAGCTAAGAAGCTTAAAATATATCAACATATTAAATTAAGAGATTTTTATATTTACCTTATATACGTTTAAGTCAAGTTTATTACCTATAAAATAAGCTTTATTTCCCATTTAAGTTTCTTTGTTCTCTGCTAACAATTTCTTAAAATTTTCTAACAAAATTCTGTTAGTATGCCATAAACGTAGATACTTGGAGGGTCCTTATTAATATTCTTATGTCGCAATAAAGATGATTAATAATTATAATAATAATTATATCAGCTTTATTTCCCATTTACGTATTTTGTTCTCTGCTAACAATTTCATAAAATTTCCTACAAATATTTTGTTTGTATCTATTTGTTAATTATTTTTGCTATTAACATTGGTACTTGGTGGGTCTTTAAAGATATTCTCATGTGACAATATAGAGGACCAATAATTATAATCAAAATAAATTTACCAGATCGATCGATTTATAAGGGTATTTCTTAGATCGGTTTCCTATGCATAACTTCAGACCATGTTGGTTTTTTTTCGATGGTTCAGCTTGGGCCAACTTTTGCTGTCCATGTTTTTTGCCTTGCTTTGCCCTCGTTGGGCGTTTTTTGCGCTCTTTGCTGCTACTCGATGCAGCTTCCAACTCCAACGTAATTGAATTTTTAATCTCGTTTATAGTCAAGTGATCTCTGGCATACACTACCGGTGTACAACTGCGCATATTTTACGTGCCCGGTGCTCTGGTGTTGGCCATTCGCCGCTCGCTAGCTGCCTTCTGCTAACTACCGCCTTGTCCTGTTCCTGTCCCTGTTCCTGTTCCTATTCCTCCGACCCCTGCTCCTGCTCCGGCTACGGACGCTCCTTCTGAATAACAGGGGTCAAATACACTGGGCAAATAAAGTTAAGAGCCCGCCCGCCTGTCGGGGACATTGCCTCATAATGAGAGCCCGTCGTTATGCTAAATAGTTGGGCCAAAAAATGGCAACTTTTTTTACCCAGACCACCAGACCCGCCGCCCCGTCTCACTTGCGGGTTAATATGCACACCGAATTGCATATTCAACTTTTTGGGAACGTAATAAAGTATATCTCAAACAATGCTCTGTCTGCGGGCAAGGCGACACAAAAGGACCTTTAGCCAACCGCCTGTAATGTGAGCTATACAATGCCCCTGAAAAACTCTGCATTGCAAATGTTTTAATAGAGTTTTGGGTGAAAATCTCGCTCACCAATGGAAACCCGAGGCAAGGGTTTGCGGTGAAATCATGCCATGTCAAAGGCGAGTAACGTGTGCATCATTAACTGGCTTACGTGACGACTGCCTCGTTCAATTAAGCCTTAGTTATAAGCAATCCCCGCCAAAAGTCCTCATTGCATACTTTCTGCGGTGACACAGTTTTCTCCTTCTAATTATCGTGTCGCCGTTTCACGATTCGATTACGCATGATGGCAGATTACCAAGGAAAAGCGAAGGTAGTCGGGTTGACTCTTTAACATTTAGTAAACATTTTGGCAGTTTTCTCTTGCTATTAAAGTAGAGTTTTTTATTAAAAAAATTTTTTTTTGTTTTTAAAATCAATATAAATAATCCTGACCTTTGTGTATATTTTAAGATGATTGGTCTCAAAACTGGGCAAACCGAGCATGACAAATATGGAAATATAATAAATGTTAAGTGATGGTAAGAATTTAAATGCATTTTTGGGTCCTTTTCTGAATTTCATAACTCTTACCAAATAATTTACTGTCAGATATATGATACACTTTTATATTTCTGACCTTTATTAAATTGTAGTTGAACTTTGTAAATAGAGTAAAATGTTTACTTTAGGGCTTTTTGAAGAGTTGCATACAATAAAGGCATACAATAAAGGTGATAGTGTATAATTATTTGCATACAAATTTAAAGGGAATTTAATTAGATATTAACAGACTTTAAATAACATTTAATTTAAGTAATTAAATAAATTTAAATGTATGTTCTGAGTCATACTCAATTGTTTGTACACAGCAATAAAATAAATCTAATTAAATAGATTTAAACAAAGCGAATAGCCACATGGCATCAGACATAACAACAATTAAATTGACAATACACTAAATCTAAATCTAATTAGTGCACTTCTGAAAGGCTGATTGAAGCGATGCGCTGCATTCACCGCCCTTGTGTGGACTGGCATACAAAGTAATCGGGGGCCCAGGATTAATTACGAGGACATGGCCCGTGACCGAGTCAAAATTCTGGCAAAATAATTATGCAAGTAGCCATAGCAATGCACGGAGCATCACTCAGCCATTTGCAAACACAGTCTGAGCATTAATTAAATATTAACCGAAGCTGGCATGGAGGAGGAGGCTACGGTTGCCACTGCCGAGTGCATCATCGGTTGGTGGCTGTCTCTCTCCCCTCCTGTTCTGTCTTTGTTATTGTTGCATTTGGCAATTGTTTGATTTTCATTAAAACCACTCAGCCGAGTTGCTTATCTTAATTATGAGATTTTGCCATAATATTTGCATTTGATGGGAGCCAATGCAACTGCTAAACAGCAACTGCAACTGCATAATGCGGCAATGCATCTCAGCTGCTGATGTGCAGCTACACTTACTGCGTCTATGCACAAAGGGAAAATTCTGTATTTTTCATTTAATGATTTTTAATGCATTTATTTAATTGAAAAATAATCCACTTTCAGTATAAAATCCTAAATCCTATAAAATACTACTTGTAGGTCTACAAAAGAGCCAAAAACTTAAATACTTTGGAATTTATTCTTTAGGATTGTGTAACCCTTGATGGAATAATTTTCTCTTAGTGCGTTTTACTCCTTTGTTTTACTGTCTCGGCCATAGCAATGCAAATGTCTGTGGCTTTTGCTCGAATTTTGCTGGGCAAACGTTGCGTATATGTAATTTAGCATATTCAAGTGTAACAATGACCCCACCCGACCCAATGGAGTTTCTGCTACGGTCAAGGATTGCCAACGCCACCGCCACCGTCTGCCATCGTGCTAAATTTTTTAACTGCAATAATTATACGGCAATTAGCCAAATGTTCAATAATGCAGCACCAGCTTCAGCTTCAGCTTCAGCTTCGGTTCCATTTTCCAGTTTCAGCTGCAGCCGTTACAAAATTTTTGACTGCACTCGGGTAAACTTCTAATTGCCATTAGCGCACTTTACTTTTTCCAGCATTTGCTGCTTCGATGGGTGGGTGTGGGGGTAGTGAAAGTGGGTGCAAAAAGGGTGTGCGCTCCGTGGGGTGGCGGCGGGAGCTGCAGGTGAGCGCGTAATTAGACCGCGCCGTTAGCTGCCGCTTGGTTGGCTGGCTGTCTGTAATTTAGTACTAATGGCGCACTTAAAGTGCAGGCAATTATTGTAGACCTATGCGGACAAGGTGTGCACTTGCACACCGTCCCTCTCCGCCCCGCCCCCTTACACCTTTATCTCCTGGCTCGATGTATCCGTATATCCCACTACAGATCTGCGCGCTTTTAGCACTTACAGTTCGCGCTCGAGTGGTTTCAATAACAGCGCCTAGTCGAGGAATTTCTATGTATTGAGGACTCTTCTCCCTTTCCCGCATTGTTGTGCATTAGTGTGTGCATATGCGCACTTAGAGAAAAAATAATTGAATAACAAAATACTTTACTCAAAATATATCAGATATTAACGCAAATAGGAATCATTACTCTCTCGATAATATTCATCTTTCTACGGATTACTATACTGAAGTGTACATTATAAAAAAATACAGAATATATTGTGCATAAAGAATATATTGTGCATAAAATGTATATGTATATATGTATATTTAATAAAATCCAGCTTCTTGGCTCTTTTTTTTCTGAGTGCATCTGTGTGCTGTAGTGGAGAGGCTTAGGTTGAATGGATGGTTTGGCTGCGTTTCGAGTGGCTCGTGATACAGCTAATACGCCACCAGACAAAATAACATCTCAGCGGCGTAAGCCAACAATGAAAACTGTGCGTTATATCTCAAGTATCTGCGTATCTCTCAGTATCTGTAGTAGATTGAATCTGTGCAGATTGTTCCGATTCGCTTGTCCTGGCCTGTTTACCCGGATTCTATAGGTAGGCCCTCGAGGATAATGGCTTATTTGCTTTTGTCAATCTGATTATACGCCTCAAATGCTGTAGAGACCGTAAGGAAGACTGATCATTTATGTAGTTACAATTGCTGTACACAGCTAATTAAAAACATATGTACAAAAAGGAAAACCAATTTAAGCAAAGGCAAAAGCACAAAAGCTTGTTAAATTAAATTTGATTAAAAAAGAACTAAATGAAATTCATTAAGAATATCCTTAAATAAGCTTATAGCAAATTCGTTTTAATTTAAATTCTTTTTATTCTTGAAGAACACATTCTAGAATACCTCAACGAACAGTGATTAAAAACTACAAAGATAATAATAATAACATTTTTATACAGACCACATTTGATAACTTATTTCAGGCGATTTCAACACAATAAAACAATTGAAACGTTGATCGAAAACCCAACATTTTTGAAGGCCCTTTTCGAGGGGCCCAACAAGGACTGGAAAATGTCGCGCAGCTAAGCTGTGAACAACGAAAAACCAAACGCAAGCAAAAAAGCTGTGACTGAAAGGGAGAAAGGGAGAAAAGGGAGCGAGAAATCAAACTACATATCTGAAAAAACGAGGAGAATCGAAAATCAAAACTTGTTTTTTCTGCACTGTGCCGGGTTTCGTTTCCAACCCCGAACTGTCAGTCATATAAATCTTATTGAACAAAAGTTGGAAATACTAACACTTGCTGCCTGCAATAGACAGCGAGGTGGAATGCAAGGGCTGGAATGGGGCTCGGGGTCATCTATCGGAGGGAAGATGGCTGGCAATTTACACGTACGTCGGATAGCGGCCCCGACAATCAGTCCATAACTGTGCTTTTATGTGCCAGTTCACTGGAGACTAATGCCGTCGCTATCAGGAATATGCAAAAATCAACTCGGGCAAGTGTTGCTCCAGCGCCGGCAGAATCTGCAGGCTCAGCCCCAGCCCCAGTACCAGCCCGAGTCCCAGAGACAGTCCCATCACGATTCCTGCTCCCGGTTCCTGCTTTTTGGTCTGCCAAACAACCGGTTAACAATATGCAGTGGCAGTTGAGAATTTTTTCCGTATTGAATACCCTTAAAAATGGATCATATCTCACCATATTTACTAATTACAATTTAGCTTTCTTAAATTATATCCTAATCTATATTTTTGCGAGCAACTTTAGCAAATGTCTTTTACTCTCTGCTCAACTGGAAAATAAAAATGTATAAACTTACAATTGCAATTTAATTTTCCTGCATTTGTTTTGTTAATTTAATAAAAAGATATACATAAATTTCAGTTACTATATCTTAATAGTTCGAATGCTCAATTGCAAGGGTGTTCGAAGAGTCGTCTTGCCAAAATACTGAAATTCAGAGCTCGTTTTTTACAGCAGATTCTTAACAAAAAGGGGAAACCAAGTTTTGACAAGCTCCTGCACTCGCCTGTGGGCGGTCGTATAAAAAGTGGGCGTGACAGGGGCAAGGGTGGCTGGTAAAACAAAGTGATGTGTGCGGCATGTCTTGATTTGCATAAGCTTCGGCACTGCATACTCATTCTCTCTTTATGCACATATATGTGCGCTTTTGGCCCCTCACTTTTTATGACAGCGACAATCGATAGTTAGACGGGGCGAGGGAGGGGTGTCGCAGTACTGCTGTTCGGGGAGTCATCAATCAAAATTTCATATGGACAATGGCTCTGCCGGAGGCCAGGCTCAAGCCCCACATATAACCGAGCTGCCCAGCCAAACCAAAGCAATTGCGGGTTGCGCTTAATTAAAATTCATGCGCTTCGTATTTATAAATAACATTTGGCTGCTGTCAGTGGGGATTAATAAAAATCGATAGCCGATAGGCCCAGACACCAACCAGATCGAAAAAAAGCAAAATAACTGAAAAAGATCGCCTGACCTGGCTGCGATATATCGAGGAAGTAGTGGTTACATCCAAGAAATATGGCCATAAAATAACCAAGCCACTTTTTTGAAAATTTATTTAACAAGCATTGCGTTCGATTTCGTTTTGGTAGTTTGAGTCAGCATGAGAATGTTTTTCTACTGGCGTTAAAGTCAAAATTAAATATATTAAAAATTTTAGTTCATTTATAGCTTCCATTACGGAATAAGAAGATTATTTTAAAAGCAGTATATTATTTCAGTATCATTCTTTATTTCTCTTACTATTAATTTCATATAAAGTTGTCCGAGAAATCTGGAAAATTAATTTAAAAATATTTCTTTTATTTTAAAGAAGTAGAGGGGAAAATTAATTTTTTGAAAATGTATTTTACAGGGAGCCTATTGCATTTTCCTCTTAAAGTATATACAAACAGAAAGAGTATAATGTGAATTATAAAGGTCATCACTTTGGAAGGGAAAATATGCGATTTTGTAATGACCGGGTATTTAGTGGTCGGGACACTGGACAACAGAGTTTTTTATTGTATTTCTTTTTTATTAACTTGCACGTTTGAACTTATACTAAAGTTTTGCCTTCAATATATTCAGCTGTCGATTCTCCGCAGTTTCGGTTGTGTTCTTTATATTTTCCGTTTGTGTGTGCGAGTGTGTGTCGTTGACGATGGCGGCACCCAAAGCGCTCATAAATCAAAAAAAGCTGTTGTTTGCTTGCAGGCAGCAAACCTCCGCCACCTCCAACTCCACCTTCCACCCATCGCCCACTATCCCGCCTCGTCCAGCATCGCGCCTTGTTGTGTGTTTGTGTGATGTGTGTATAAATCACAAAGCATGTCCTTTGCCAATACAAACACAATTGAGCATGCATATGCAACAGCAGCCAGGGAAGAGGGAGAAGAAGAGAGAGAAGGGGAGAGAACAAAAAGTAGTCAAAGAAATTGCGTTAAAAAATTTGATTAAAAAGTTTGTCGCCGCCGATGGGTGTTGGCCTGTACGTGAGCGGCAGTCCGTGTGGCTGTGTGTGTGTGTGTAACTGTCACAGACACACACTCGCTCGACCGGCCATTGTGCTTATCGATACGCGGCCATTGGCATTCGGACCCTCCCGACTTCCATCGTCGCCCCATTCCACGGCCATGTTATAAATCTTTCAAAAGCCAAACAAACCGGGCAAGAATTCAATTTTGTAAACTGACAACTGAGACAGGGCACAGACCGCAAAAGAAACTCACCAAACAAGGTGCAGATTAAGGTTCAGATTCAACTTGAGGTGGTATTACACTTCATAATAGAAAGAATATAGAATTTGGGGTTTGCTTAGAATGCTTTTTATTTTAATTGTTACCCCAGTTTAAAATTTGGTCGATCGTAAATTGAAATCGAACTACCTTCTGTTAGCTAAAGTATTTTAAATAATTTAAAATGCATTTAATTTAAATGAAGCAAATAAATTTAATTTTTATCTTTAGAAACACCAACTTAATTAATGAGATGGTTCTAGAATTGCAGCCTGTAAACTCTTAAGAACTAGAAATAAAATATAAATATATATATAAAATATGACTGGCTTTTGTTTAGATAATTATATTTTATTTTGTAGTATAAAAAATATATTTGAATTTTCAGTTTCCAATTGACAATTAATTGTGAATCTAGATTATATCCCGAAGATTTAATTTAACTTCTGTTTTAAGAGTATTCGATAATACCCTGTGAAGTGTTATTAGTATCTTAAAATAAGCTGCAAATTGTATTAAATAAGTGTTTATAATTAGTTAAGAGACGTTTGTCCAAAAGCTTGTCAATTGCAAATGTTTCGTGTTTTACTTTTTTTTTGTGCGGCTCACTAATTGGGATGGAACGTTGGAAAAGTTTTGCCAAAACTTACACACACACCTACCACCTACACGGACCCTCACCCGCGCACAACTTGAGCTGCGTTGGCCGTGTCACACCTGTCGTATGCGCAATTAAAAGTTTGCTTTCACTTCGATGTACCTTCTGTTTGGCTTTTTTTCTTTCCACCCTGCTGTTAAAATGTAATTGTCATTTTATAGGAAACGTAGAATGGTAGCCACGATCTGTCCTTGCGCTCATTTACGTGTGTTTGAACGAATGTTTTTTTCGGTCGGTTGCTCTAATGAAATTAGCATTGTTAGAAGGACAAAAAGGCGAGGTGAGGGGAAACCAACAGTTTTCGTATCCATTGCAACAAGTTCAAGGTTCCACAAACACACACACGCACACACACGAGATTGTGGCAAATTGTGGCGCTAACAAGCATTTTCCTACTCATATCCACAAAGGAAATAGGTTTTCCGTTGCATTTGTTACAAAAAAGAGCACATAGCGCAGCGGCAAAGGGAATGGGAATGGGAAAGCAAACTGAAGGCGGACAGAAAAAAATACGTGGCTTTGTGTTGCTGCAGTAACAGAAAACCAAAGCTTAGGCTGCCAAGCGTGGAAAGAAAATCACGTCGCAACCTTGCAGCAGCCACAAAAAATGCGTAACAATGACGGCAAAGTTAAATGTCAGCCGGGAAGTATGCAATGCCAAATGGCAGCCGCCTTATTGGCGAAAAGGAAATCGTGTAGGAAAATGGGCAGAAGCTTAGTTTTGCGGCTGGCTTGTGCTCTCGGCTTTCGGCTTAGCTCGCAAAAGTTGTATGGCAAACTTTTAAGCCTGACTATGTGTGAAGCCATGGCCAAAGAGGCTAGAATCGAGTGAAAGGTAGCCGTGGGACAGGTGTGTATGTGGAATGGAGCGAAACTATAGTAAGTTTGCAGAAAGCGAGAGGAAATAGTAATCGATAATGAAGGCTAGAAGCCAGTGACGTTTGTAATAATATTTTATAGTAATTACAATGGCTATTTTTGAAAACTTAATATTCCGAATCCGATTCCGTAATGAAATATGTGTTTGTTTGTTTTCTTTACAGTTTTTTTTAGCTAAAGCCCTTTTCATTAAAATTATGTTCAATCTCGGATCATAATTACTTATTCAACCCACAATTCTAGAGAGTTCATATCCAAGGGAATGACACAATACCTGAACAGAATTCCTCAACAATCATGGGAGTTTTTCACCGACTCTCCGTTGGCACTTTGTCAGGGGGCCCGTTGTGTGTCCTTGGCTGAGATTGCGTGATATGCAAATAAATATGAGAATCCGTCAACGGCTTGAGCCTCGACTTGTGGCACATACTCGCACAGCCGCGCATAGGTGAGAGCTTTCTCCGAGGCTCCGAGGAGTGTTGTAATTGAAATCGCATCCAGACGTGGAATGAAACGTAAAGTCATCGAATCAATTGAAATGAAAATTAAATTAAATGCATGCATTCATACATGTATTCATATGCCTGGGACTCAGACGACGCACACACCGGCACGAGCACTCACATACTGACGCGACTCGAATCTTAATTAAACACGGATACGCATATTGAGTTCCTTGAAAGGCAAAAGCAATCGCCTGACTTTTCTGTCTGTGTAAGAGGCGACCCTCGAGAGATTGGCGGTGGTGGTAGCGAGAGCTTCGCTTTTACGATTTGCCTTTCAGCCGAAAACACTCTTTTCACTCATATGTATGTGAACAAAGTACACCCGGGGATATTCATAAAATCGGAAAATAATGCCAGGCGACAGTTAATTTCAGGCGAAAGGTTCTTCTTAAAGATCGGGTGAATTTTCCACACCCACTTATGTTCCCAGATATATTTAGGTACAATTAATAAGTATTACAATTAATTGTAATTATCACCTTTTAGATTAAATGAATGCCCTGACATCAAAAACTATAAATTAAATTCTACAAATTTAAATATGTACATGGGGGTTCCCCAGAAAGCACTAGGGTTTTGAAATCACTTTAAAATGTGCCTTAATGTAAGCTAGAAAATATTTGAAGCAGCAAATTCAGTGCAAATTTTTTCTTTTTTACGATGCCACATTTGTTGCATATTTTTAGGCACCTTTTTAGATCTTTTCAATAGAACGCCCTATTTATTTATCTAAAGGTAGATCAGAGATAAAACATTCTTTTCTGCAAAGCTTATTGCTCTGAAAGCCTCTAAATAAGTTTTTAAACAAAGAAACAATTTGTGCTAGTATATTAGTGTTTTTTACTTTAACCGTAATTCTTTTCAAATATCCTAATAAATTAATTCTCATATTTACAATATTTATTTATTTATAATATAGGTAGCACATTTATATATAAATAGTTTACCTCTCTACAGTTTATCAAGCCTGTTATTTTAAAAAAGTCTAAAATATTACTATTAAAATAAATGTAGTATAGTCTTAAATTATTTCTTAAGAAACCCTCGTCGCCTGTGCCTTATCATTACATTGAGCATACGTATATAGGCTCAATGACTCCTTGGCATGCTCTTGCACATACAAACTTTTCCACACTCCTGAAGCTCCACCAGCAGCAACGGGAAAACTTCTTCTTGCACTGGCCAAGGCCAACTTTATTTAGCTTCTTTTAAGCCTTCATTTATTTTACAATTCTACTTATTCGATTACTGATTTAATTTCATCAACCTGCCCTCTGACCGCGTTTGCTTGTGTGCTTTGACGATACTTTGGTTTGTGTATGCGTTTGATTTATGAAATGTTTTCCCAGCAAATGATTGATTGATTGATTGATCGATGGGCGAAAGAGTGACTGAGTGCATGTCTTTGATGTGTGGCAAAGAATAAATTTCGGCTTGGGACGAAGGCAACGATAACAGATGCTAATTGAGCGTGAAGTTTTGCCAGCTTCCCCGACTCAGAGCAAAGCCGAAAATGAACATGAAATGTGTCAAGCATGGGAGCAGGGGAAAGGAAAGGAAACCGCAGCCACGCAAGACTCAAATGAATTTTATTAAATTCAAATGATTTCGAGAGTGTGTATAGATGTTCCTGAATGCCTCAGCCTGTGTGTGTGGGCTGCTTTGTTGTGTGCGACGTATTTATTTAGGCAAATGATTGCAAAGAGCTGCAAATTAAATTTCAGTGGTTGAAGAAATGCTTTTAATGTGCCTTCCCATCTAACTTCCAACTTCGATTGGTAGGGCGTAATGCTGGGAAGGAAAAATAACCGGCGCGCCGATGGATTAATGGCGAGAGGAAGGTAAATCCAAAGAAATCTAATAAAGACTGGCCTGGCCATCAGCAAATCGAATTGTAGCTCATCCAATCGTCGCATAAATTTATGGAATATGCACAGCATGCTGATTTTACCTTCCAGTCCTTGGTCAGGTAATGTCATTAAGGTGCCAATCGCATTTCCCATTTCACTTCGAAAGGAATTACTAAAACGTATATGTCCTGCGTCTATAATAAGGGAAGCATACTTAGGTTCCCCTTTGAAAAACAATTTAAGCTCGTAACAAAAAAGGAAGATAACTTGTAGAAGCCAAGGATTATATACCCTTGCAGATTGCAATTGGTTCGATTCGATTAATATTTAAATCGACGGAAAAACCTTACTGAAGTGTATGAAACATTTATGAATATAGAAAACAAAATGTTTTCTTTCTTTCTAGCTTCTCATGTAAATTGATTGTTATGGCAGCTATCCGATATAGATTTTGGTAAAACCGAAAGCATCCTTTTAAAATCGATAAAAATAACTATATGATGAAAAATAGCGAATTTATGTAAATTTTCATAACGTTTCTCCGTCACCGCGCTGCAAACTTTTGATAAAACTTTATGTTTATCTAAAATAAAACCTAACTTTTTTATATTTAATTTTTGAATTTTAAATACTTTAGAGTATTAAATAATAATAATTATATTTTAATATGAATAAATATTTTTTATTTTTCTTCCCGAACTCAGTGTAACAAATGGGCTTTCCTATATCTTTCATTCGACCCGCTGACACTTGTTCAAAAAGGACACTGAATTTTTAAGTAATCGTTCAGTAAATTTTCTTTTGAAGATGTACGGAAGGTAAGTGGAGCAACAATAGGCTCGAGAAACCTTAGTTAAGCCGATCCTTTTCCGGACAGCCGCCTATTGGCAAGAAGTCTGAACCAAAGCAGTCCGCTACTGAGGCAGCTTCTCAGCCAGAAACCGCTGGCACGGACAAGAGAGCTGCCGTTGGAGGTCACGGCTCGATTTCTGGCCACCAAAGATATCAAAAAAATCAAGGAAGTCAAGGATAGCGGACCTACTACAATTGGTCCAGGCGGTAATGTTCTGGTCCCGCCAGTGACCCTGAAGATCATACCTTTCCGCATGCCCCCCGATCTGCCCTACGACGATCGCAATGAGATGCGGGGACGGGTACTGTCGCCGCACCTGAGCATCTACAAGATTCAGCTCACATCGCTGCTGTCCATCTGCCTGCGCATTAGCGGCTTTGTCCTGGCTGTTTTCGTGTGGGCCCTGGGGATCGCAGGACTCTGCATGCAGGGTGACATGGAGGGATTTGTGAAGAAGGCCGAGGACTGCGACTGTCCCGCCCTTCTGACGGCCTCGAAGGTTATGGTGGTGGCGCCATTTGCCTACCACACGGTCGCCGGCACACGGCACTTGATCTGGTATCTGAACAAATTTACGACGATCCCGGAAATCTACGCCACCGGCTACGTGGCTGTGGTCCTAGCCACAGCCTTGGCTGCTGGCTTGCTTATCATGGACGTTGGCGAGAAGGTCAAGGAGGAGGTGGACCTCTCCAAGCAGCCAAAGGGGAAGAAACCACCGCCACCACCGAAAAAGGAGGAGAAGAAGCCGCCACCTAAAGGCAAGGCTGATCCAAAAGCTAAAGCTAAGAAAGAAGATGAGGGCAAGAAATAATCCCAAAGGATTATGGGTTTATCTTATCTAGCGAAGTTCCCAAAAAAAAACAATAAGTTTTACTAAGCTTACCTTAAGAAAATTACGTGGTTCTCCAAAGCTTTTTAAATGTCATTTCGAAATTTAAATGTGACCGAAATTTAGCCATACTAAAAAAGTCGATTGTTTCTTTAAATAACTTAATCAGATTTAATTATAAATCGCATAAGATCATTAGTGAGCATCTTATAAATTTCAGGTAAGCGCAAAACCATTCCTTAAACGCTTTCAAGTTCACCAACACCTCAGTATCGTTCTGCATTCGAGTTTCACTCAAAAGTCAGCTGCAACAATCAAGAGAAGTATTAAGAAATTAACCCAAGTCGAAAGTAGTTGCGGCCACGCCAACTTCAAGTCAAAGATGGTAATTAGAGTCCAAGGAAACTTGGCCAGGCCCCAAGAAAAATATGAATATGTGTTGAGTTGTATGTCTATATATGCATTTGCAATCAGCCAATTATTACACTTGAAACTTTTGAAGAGGGGGTATTAGTTAATAAAATCAAAATATACTAACCTAATAAATGGCAAGAATACTTTAAGAATTCGTTTGTCCTACGTATGCTTGAATTAAGTATATTTTTATTTAATTTTTAAAACCTTTTCCATAAGAGTACTGTCTTTGTTCTGTCAAACTTTCCAACTAGCTTCCTAGCACCTTAATGATTAGCGACGAAACAGAAAGCTCTTTGCTGGTTTTATAAAGAAAATACTCAAGGATATGTTAAATATATTAAACATGGTTTTTTAATATAAAATAACAAAGTAACCTTAATTTAAGCTTTTGATTCTGGAAGACTAACATTTTTGTATTAATAAAAATTATTGGGAGTAATTTTGGAGTAATTTTGTAGTAGGATAATAACCAGTTCTTATTAACGAAATTACATAATGTTTTCAGTGCACCTAACCTTCTTCTAACCACGCCCATAGGCATTTTTCTACTCCACTTGACTGTGGTTGGCCTGTGTGCGTGCAACAATTGTGCGGCCTGTGCAACTTGGCCAACTTTCAGGCCAAGCTGCACGCAATGCAGCCACAGCCGGCCGAATGAGTTCAAGGCTTTTTTGGGGTTTTCCCCTTTAATTATGAACCACTCAACGCCAGTCAAGTGTGGCTGTTGCCATTATTTTTACTCTGGCTCCAGCATTTCTCCAGCTGCCGCCGCCCTTGAGTTCAAATGGGTGAAAGTTTTAGTTGTGTTGTTTCACTTTTTTTCCCCTCCTCCAGCGAGCTCTGGCGTCCGTTTTTGTTTCATTTAGGTTGAGGGACAGAGGGATAGTGGGATTTACCGAATGCGCCGGTTGGGTCGAGCTGCGAGCTGGGAAATCTATGCTAGACAGGCCTCATTATGCTGCTAATGGTTTGGCTCAAACTTTTACAGGTAATTATCGACACTTTGCAGGGCATTTGCTGCTTGATCGTTGTTCTTGTTCTTGTTGCCACTGAGGTTTCCATTTGGCGCTGCAGTTGAAAAGTTAAGCACCGCATTCGGGGGGAGAGTAGGGTCTTCACCAATTTGCAGAAGATATGGCACAACAGTTCCTGCTTTTTCCGACTCTTTGGCTCTTCGGGTAATTAAGTGTGTGTGTGCCAAAAATAAGCATAAAGCGTTGCTAACATGGCGTATGCTTGATATTGTGCCCACAGGGAACTAGACCACTTGAACTCGCTCGGCTGTAAAATGAGTTATGGAAAGTTTAGCTTTGGACCACAGTCTGTTCCCAGGGGTTATGATTATTAGATCGCATGGTGTGAGTAAAAACGGACATTTAAATGCTTTAAACTTGTCTAACTTTATTTTACTCAACGCTCAATAAAAATGTATTCTATTCTTATTATAAGTTTATAATATAAAACCTTTTTTGGTTCAAATTGATTAGCTTTCGCGGTACAACTACATTTTCATGAATCTAATCAGTAATTACCGGACTGTATTTACGGAAGTGTAATTAACTTAAATATTCAATGCTTTCTGAGTTCTTATATATGTAATTTAATTAAATATTATAGCATTCTTTAATTACCTTCCTTAAAAGCTCTAACGAATTCTTATTCTTGCTTCCTCGTTCACGTCTCAATGAGTCTTGGCCCTTGTTTCCACCGTTTTTGCCATCGAAATACCTTCGTCTATGAATCCACTAAATTTTTATGCGTGTCGCTAAAGTGCTGAGCAAATAGCCAGGCAGCGATTTTAATTGAAAAATATTTACCCACACTAAGCTCGCCAGCATGCTTGACATTTTGACGCGGAACTCAATGACCCCAACCCTCATTCTATAAGGTATTTCGATGCCAATGCATTGAGAGAATTAAGGATATATATTTAGGCAAGCCTTTTTACAGAGGAAGAGGAAATATAATTCAGATAAATGGGAAATATTTTTGTATTTATAGACTTCATTTACTTCTGGATATCGGGGTTAAAGTCTTTTGAACTTATGGATTAAATGTTAAAGAACATATTTTTATTAGATACATTTTGTTTCTTTTTTTCTGTAAATAATTGTAACATATTTTGGATTGATGGTTTGAGGTTTTACGTTTAAATATACGTTATATCTCAGATTTCATATTTATACTGTCTCAAGTGTCATTCTATTATTTGTCCAGTGTGATTTTAAGTTTAATTAGTGCTCGGCGGGTTTGCTACTTTTTGCTGCTGTGTAAACTTCAATTAATATGCGAATGAAATCCGCTTAAACAAAAGGCAAAGGCAGGAGCGAAATCGGGAGGAAAATGATGCCAATCAAGGACCTCCCACTCCGCGGCCCGACCCGAGTGATTTGCGACATTTTGTCATTTTCGCTGATGCAAAGCCGACACTCGAAGTCGGCGAAGGAGGAGCGAAGAACGCTCAAGTACACTAATTAAGATCAAACGTTTTGGGGGTCCAAATGAGATTCTATCGCAGGGCCAGGCCGGGCCGAAACTACCCTTCGAAGAGGCCATTGTTGTATGTATATTCATATTAAAATCACATAATGAAGTGTCAGCGGAAACGTGGCGCTTCGCCCGTCGCCCTCTCCAATCAAAGATTAACGTCAAAACTTGGGATGCGAGTGTTCAATCAAAGCCTGGAGTGCCAGTCTTCCCCGCCCGGGCCCCCATTGTTGGCCCAGTTTGTAATTTATTTGGCCGCAGGCGGCCATCAAAAGGTAAGAAGTGTCTTTAAGTGGTTGCCTTGACTCGACTCGGACTCGCCTCGACTCATTTGGGCTCATCCCGGGGATTAGAGAGGGGCTCCGGTTCCCAGTGCGGAGCGGGTCGCCTCGGTAATTAATGAAAAGTAGGCATTGGGACAGTTGAGGGTAACTAATTAAAGCTCCTTAATAAAGTTAATGGATTTCGCAAAGACAGTGGCCAAGGGTCCAATGAGCTGCGAGCTCTTTTCCCTATTTATAGCCTCACTTATTCTTCTACTTCTTCGCTAATGCCTTTGTCCCGTCGTTTCAATTTTTTTTTTTTTAATTTTCTTAATAATTTTGCATTTGTATTAAATGAGGTGTAGCTCGGTGAGACACATTTGATGCCCTTGTCAAGGGTATTTGAAGCACGAGCAGAATATTAACGGCAAGGAAACAACAATTACGATAATAGCTCTATATTTTCTGTTTGTTGAATATTAAATAACGTGCATACTTACATATTTAAGTGTGAAAATTTCTGCTAGTTCTAAGCTATTATGTTTCCCATTTTTAATGATATTTTTATGTTTTCTTAATTACCAATGGCTAAGTCTTCTAATGCTTCTATTCAGTTTCTTTACTACGAATTTAGGACTTTTTTAAAATTTTCGTTAACGAGGATTGCACAAAGCTTTCCTTATCATGGGATCTCGTAATGGTAGTGGAGTGGCTAGAGCCATCAGATATAAATAAATAAAATATTTTAAAAGGGGTATTCGGTTGCATCGTGAGTAACAAGAGACCGTCACTCCTCGTCAATTCAGTCGCTGCCAGCATCTCGTTAATCTAACAAATTTTCTAAAGCACTTAACTACTATTTTGTTCATTTGAAGAAACCAACGTCGAGTATGAACAAAGCATTATCAACAATGTCTTATTAAAGCCGGTGCTACAATTTTATTTAAAAAGAGGACACTGCATTTGTCTTTCCTTTCTATAGAGTATTATACTCCTGGTTCTGCTTAAGTGACTTTTGGCACACTATCAAATATTTATTGCAAAAGTGTTGTTTACCATTTAAAAAATGCATACGACCCGAATGCGCAGCAGTTGAGATGAGAACCAAAATGTTGACTTTTCGCAACGCCAAAATGTCAGCCTTAGTTTCGGTTACAGTTGAACATTTTTCTAACCTTCAGGAAGTATCTACAATATGTGGGAAATTATATTATTTTTGACTGCGTTGCTTTATTCGGCTTTTTATCCTTTTTACACAACCGTTTATGACACATTCATTCCGGAGCGAGAAGGCGGAAAGTACGTAGAAACATATTGGTTAAGGAAAAGTTCTGGAAAATTCAAGCACAGTTATCTATAGATAGGAATTCTTTGACACAAAATATGATGTTAATTTTAACGAAAATAGAAAATTAAATTAATAAGCAGGCGAATCTATATAAATATATATTTTTTATTATTATTTTTCAGAATGTTTCATACATCATCTAATTTTCATAGATTTTGTTGATAAATTGTAAAGTTAATTTCTTTTAAAATAGTTTAATTTTAAACTTATTGTTCACGGCTGCGGCGGTCTACTTTACCTATACGTATGTTCTGTAGCTTATAGGTAAATGGGGGTTTGAGCTGAAAATTTAAACGTACATAAATATATGAAAAGTTAATTTGAAAAAATCTCTTTTGACAGCGAACAGCAACAGCCAAGGATGCGAGGTGTTGTTACAGCTCCTCCTCCGTTCCATTTGCAGCCCCTGCTGCTTTTGGTCCCGAGTCGCAAGTCAGTCACTTGCAGGATGCTGTCGACCTGCAGCTACACGCCAGGACACTGAAAATTATATTAATATCAATAATATCAAAGATTTTTAACTTTTGATTACTTGTTATCTGATATATACATAGTTATTCAATTCTTCAAATTAAGAAAATAAGGGAACCAAAAAATACATACACATATATATATTTGTTACAGTATTTTGAAGTATATGTTTAAAAAGTGACAAAAATGTGTAACATTATGCTTTCTTTTTAATATCTAAATTAATTTAATAATATTAGCTTATGCATTATTTATTATTATTAGAATTATAATGCTAATAAACGCAAAGACTTAAAGCTAATGGTAAGTTGAGTTTTTAGTGTACGAACACATCACAAAACACACACACACTTTCGCGCTGTAAACGATGAAAAATGTGCAAAAGAGAAAATATACGCGCTTCAGCTTATGTCCTCCGAGGAAAAGGAAAAGGGAGCTGGTCCTGCTGTTCCTGTTACTGGTCCTGCTGTTTATATAGCCTGGTCTACGTGTATAAATAACGGTAACATTTTAAATCAGTCTAGTGACTGCAGGAAAGCGCCAAAACGAAAAGCTCAAACCGGTGCCAGCATCTGACAAGCGGCCCTAGAAGCATCCACAACCCAATCTTGGCATCCCCAGGAACCATTTCCTATTCTGGTCTCTCGCTGACATTGATGTGCATGTTTTTGCGAGTGTGTGTTGGGAGTGTGCGTAACCGCAAAAATTTCATCCTTCATACATTTCCGAGAGTGAGTGTGTGTGTTTGAGCTGGACTTGTCCTTTTCCCTCTTTCGCGTTCACGACCATGTCCATTTCGTGTCTCCTTGTCGCTGCCCCGATCTCCCCAACTCTTTCGCTCCCTTCCATCTTTCAGCTCTGACACTCTTTTCACTTTTTCGTTGTTGTTTTTTGTTTTTTTGCTTTTTGTTGCTCCTTCATATTTTCTGCAAAATTTATGTAATTTTAACCCATTTTTTCGCACCCTGCCATGCTGCTGCTACTGCTGCTGTTATTAAATCTTGTCGCAGTTGTAATTGGTTTTTTAAATTTTAATTAAAAGCCAGAATAAACGATAAGTTCGGACCGTGCGGGTGAATGGGTTTTGGTCTTATACTCATGTGTGATTTATAGCAGTCAGGGATTAACGATGTGCGCTGTCTGTATTTTGAAATAAATACTCTAGCGGAAATATATTTACTTTAACTTAAATTTTAAACATGGAAAATGGCAGAGTTGCCCCAAGCAATGAAAATACCATTAGCATTTTTATATTTTAATATTTACTTTACCATAAAAAAAAGAAAAACAAACTCATTACAACAATATTTCTGAAAATTAACTGCCTACGATATTATTTATACTTGTCCTTGATGCTTAGGAATAAAAATATATTTTTAACTAAGCATTGGAGTTAGCATTACCATTCCTATTTTGTTTTAACTGAAATTTGTAAATTGATTTATATGAAAAAGTTATTTACATTTAAAATTTATTTTAAGCACACTTAATTAGAGTATCTTAAAATGTTATTTAAGATTCCTGTTATAAATATAATTATGCTTTCAGAAGTCCTTTCCTTTCATTATTAATTATTTATTTTGTGGTAATGATTTCACAAAATCTTCAGTAATTCATTAAAATCAAGAAGAGTAAGGCTCTATAAGCCCCTACGAAATTGATTCATAGACGGCAGAGCTAGTAATTAGATTTCGCCGACCCCCATGCATTTTAGACAGAGATATTTCTGTAGCTGTTCTCCGCCTGTGTCCCTCCATTGATTTCGGCAGCAATGATTGCAAACTTTGTCATTGCCAATTGAACTACTGCAGACATAAATCAGACGGCCACAGGCTTCTGCAGCAGCTGCAGCTGCCGCCTTTGGTGCCGGGGAAACCACAAAATGTCAGCCTTAAAAATGATCCGGTCCAGCTGCGACTTCCGATGCCCATTAAGGCCCCCGTCGGGTCCGGGGCGAATAATTGTATTAAAGGTAGAAAAATTACAGGTAGTTAAGCCCGGACACGATTGCCGGCTGCTGCTCCTTGCAGCCCTGCGCTGTCTAATTGAATTTTTCTGCGCAACGCTCATTTATTAATCCGATTTCAATCGGCCCAGAAATCCCCAAAACACCCAGCAGTGGGACATTGCAGTTGCCTCAGCGAATTAATGGCATTCATTAGCCGCATTTAGATAGCCATCAAAGCGAAATAGAAACGAAATTGAAAGCGAAAGCTAAGCCAAGTGAAGAAATGCGAATGGGAACTGCAATTGCAATTCTGGGTTTTTCTCTTAGCTTTTCTTGGCATGGGGTTTATAGGGCAATCAAAACTGTAGGCGTGGTTATTACTTTAAGTAACTTAATAGTATTAATTTTATACTCTGGGGACCTAACGAAATTTTTTTTGAATTATAATCAATACTTGAGTTGAGTAGAAGACCTATTTTGTACCATTTTCTTAATCACTGAAAATTAAAGCCAAAGACAAAGATCACTATTATTTCTTGGGCCTTTTCAGTACAGAGAGAAACTCGATAGATTTTTTAAAAGTTACAAGTTTTGCAAGCGTAGACAAAATCAAAAGATATTTATATGTCTAGATATTTTAAAAGTGTTATTTCATGAAACATTGAAAGTAATTTCCTAGCTTAAAAGCCCTTTCAAGTATATATTATTGTTACTATTTTTTTGTTCAGTAGTTAGTGGCCTGGACTCTCTCCTTTGGTCTCTTTCAGGTTAATTCTCTCGCTTGATTGACTAGGCTTGAACTACTTTCTGTGGATATCCAATTTAATTGGGTCAAACATCTCCACGTTGCCTCACTATTACTCCTGCGCCCTTACCCCTCATCCATCCTTATGCGGACGCCTTTTAATTAGCATGTTTATTTGACTTTGCTGGCAAGCCGAAAGTTTTCTAGGGGTCTACAGGCTGAGCCTCGTCCTTCTTGGCACACGTGCCGTATGTGTAATGTGTGTTGTCGGATGTGTGTGTGTGTGTGTGTGTGGGTGTAGCAGCTGGTTGTGCGTCGAGTGTTGATTAAACAAATTGCAAATGAGTTTCGGATTTTTTTCGGGTACTGTGTTGTAGTTTTCGTTTTGTTCTGGGCAAAAGTAAATAAACAAAGAATTGGGTAAGACATGCACTTGAACAAACTCTTATAAAACTAAACAAATACACACGCAGCAGAGAGGAGCACAGGGAAAAGCAAACTGTAGTTAAATGCACAAATAAACGGGGCATGTACTACGGGCGGGTATTTGTGTGTGTGTGCGAGCTGTGCGAATGACAGTGAGTTATTTAAGAAATGCAATTTCAATTAAATATGCAAAATACTCAAAAGTCTAATTTAGACAATTCTCAATGCCGTCCGGGTAAGAGGACAGCGGACGTACGGCGAATGGAAGCAGCAACAATGCGCAGATACTTAAATATTTATATAACCAAAGGGACCGAAGGGTGCTTGCTGGTGGCAAGCGGAAGGGGCGGTGGCTGCGGAGCTGCAGCAACAAAAGTTTGTAATCAACAATTTGCATATTTGCTTTGGCAACGGCAAAAACTCTCTCCCAAGCCTCTCTCCTGCACCTTGCGCGCACTTCCCATTGTTCCTCCTCTCGCAGAATCCCTACTTGCCACTCCAAGTAATCAGAGAATACCAGGGTATGTTGAACGCCACGATCTGGAGTCACAATAACAACGTCTTTTGGCAAAAAAAAAAAAATGCATATATAATCATGGCATTGAGAGCAACTGGATCGGAAATCAAGACCGCAAAGGCGAGTTTATGCCTTTGAAAGTATAAAAAATCCCAATTAAAGATATATTTACTTCTAGATAGACACATGAGGCCTCTAAATTTAATTATTAACAATTTCCTAATTTTATATTATCCAAATTCGTTTCTTAGAAATGCTCCCTATTATCATCAGTGTAATCGGAGCTAAGACTTCTTCCAAAACGGGTGTCCGGTATTCTAAGGTCGGTACTCGTTGAGACTAGCATTCTTACATGTTATTATTTTTGTTTTTTGTGTTGTTAACAGTTGTTAGTTCTAGTTGTAGTTGTTGTTACTGTACTTTACACAGTTGTTTGGCTGCTTTTTGCACGCTTTTAAGCATTGCGCGGGCATGAAACTTACTTCATTTGCGTTTATGTGATTTTCTGCTCTAATAACTTTAAGTAGAGAGAAAGGCTTACCCGACAATACGAAAAAAAAACTCCATAATAATAATAATAAAAGAGAAAAAAAGAAATTAAACTCTCTGTCGACAATTCG
The DNA here is from genome assembly GCA_008042615.1 of Drosophila auraria. Taxonomy (NCBI): domain Eukaryota; kingdom Metazoa; phylum Arthropoda; class Insecta; order Diptera; family Drosophilidae; genus Drosophila; species Drosophila auraria. The sequence continues at coordinate 1,012 of VNJW01011117.1, read as the reverse complement.
CATTCAACCACCAACCCCTGAAGCCACTTCAGTCCACTTCCCTGTGAACTTTTTCGTTGGCCTGTTTGCAGCTCTAATTTTTATGTTAATTAGGAATATGTAAAGGGGCAGGACGAGGCTAAGAATATGTTTGTATGGCTTTGTGCAAGGTCCAGGCAATGTCAAGTACGTATACGCCGAAACCCTGACTCGGAGTTATTCTGCAAAAGAATTTGTTACATAAAGGCGATAAGAGGAATATAAGAGGATTACTTGACAGTAGTAGGATTATTTTTGGAAAGCAAAATTTCACAATATAACATAAGTTGCTTGCACCGAATTTGTATATAAAAAATTAAATGTATTTTGAATTTGAACTGGGTCGTCTTACAACAAGTCAATTATAGCATTATATTCAAATATATTAATAGTTTTTTTCAAAGTATGTATTTTTGCGAGAAGTTTTAGGCTCTTTAACGTTTGTGAATTTTTATACCCGGTACCCATAGGGTACAAGGGTATTATAAGTTAGTGCCAATCGAGAATGTATGTAACAGGCAGAAGGAGGCATCTCCGACCCCATAAAGTATATATATTCTTGATCAGCATCACCAGCCGAGTCGATTTAGCCATGTCCGTCTGTCCGTCTGTCCGTCTGTCCGTCTGTCCGTCTGTCCGTGTGAAACAACAGATCTCAGAGACTATAAGAGCTAGAGTTACCAAATTTGGTGACAACATTGGAATCTGTTGCACGCAGATCAAGTTTGTTTTAAAATTTGGCCGCGCCCACTTCCGCCCCCGAAAAGCGTAAAAAACTTTATATAAGCTATAGTCGTAATCTTTGGCTTAAAGTAAATAGATAAAAAAAATAAGTAGGCATTTGCGGACGTTTTCTGAAAATTTGAGTAAAATCGGATGATAAACATGGAAGTTATTAAATAATAAAGTTTTCTGTCAATGCTTCTTCTTCTTCTGAGCCACAAAGGCAGTAGCGAAAAAAAGTGTTGCGTGCTTTCGAGCGCAGTATTAATTC
>VNJW01011113.1:0-87241 GCA_008042615.1 Drosophila auraria | reverse complement strand
CGACCACTTTCTGCCAAAATAAAAATCAACTTTGGGATATTGTCCAAAGAGCATGGTATAACATTCCAATTGGAACTTGTCGCAAGTTAATATCCTCCATGCCAAGACGAATGAAGAAAGTCTTGCAAAATAATGGCGGATATACCGGCTATTAGCTGCCAGATACTGGTATAATATAAAACAAGACCAAAAATAGTGAAATATGGATTTAATTTAAACATTTATCTTTGTACACCTATTTTTGTGACCAGCCAAAATTGGCGGATTTAAGGAAATATTTAATTTACTTGAATATTAAGGAGTTTGTGAAACTGTTTTTACTTTTAATTTAAAGACAATTAATATACGTTTTGAAAAAGCTTTGATTTGTTGAGATTAGAGAAGAGATGGATTAGAAATAAAAAGTTAAAAAAGAAAAAAAAAACACACCTATTATTTTGTCCATGAGTGTATATAATTTTTGTTTTTCATTTTTATTAGAAACAAAATGTTTAAGAGCTACAAATCATTTTTTTTGGCATAGTATCAAAAAAGATCCTTTGTTTCTTTATGTTTATATCAAATTTTACTATTCCCGATCCCTGGATTAAATGTATACAAACTTTTTAGAACCGTAATTAGCCATAATATGATGTTTTAATTAAAAACTACGTGAATTTGACATTTTGATTCGATTATTGCTATAGAAAGTATTAGAAATTATTATTAAATTATGTTGCAAGAGCATAAAACTAAAATTAAATTAAATTTGAATAGATCTTTGTTGATATCTCTTGAAGTCATAATTTGTTTTACCCACTAAAAGTGGATGCCGACCCCATGGTGCAGCGCCTGCCAGTTCGTTGTAAGTGGAAGCGGCGTACTTGTACGTAATGGTATTACTGTACTCTACGCTAGTATGGCCTAGTGTGGTGTGTGCGGTGCATAGTATAGGATAGTATAGTGTATAGTGTATAGTGTATAGTGTATAGTGTAGTATAGTGTAGTATAGTGTATGGGGAGTGTGTAGTGCGACAAGAACAACAACCAGAGAGGTAATATTATTAGTGGCGGGCGGGCGAGCGCGTTGCTTTTGTTTTGTTTCGTTGTTTGTCATTATAAATTGAGTGGGAACAAGGGGCTCCAGCTTAGTCGTGTTCCAGTAACGCTTCCGCGCACACATCAAAAAATTAAAAACAAAAGCCAGACCGAGACTAGCAGAAAGGACTCAGCCGCTGTCCTGTCCAAGCACCTTCTCTCTTATCAAAAAGCCACCGACAATCGAACAGGTGCGGATCCTAAAATCATAGCAAATCCAAGCAGAGTGCCAAAACCTGAAGCTTGTTTATTTCTGATCCGCTTTCGATTTCTCGATTTCCTTGTTTTTTGTTCTGTTGCTTTGGTGGCCTTAATTGCAAGAGCAGTATGTCCGCTAGGATCCTCGAGGACTCGCCCAACGCGCGCATCAACAAGACGATCCTGGATCGCTACCTCTCGCTGCCGCTGCAGGAGAATGTTGTCCAGGCCACCTACGTGTGGATCGACGGAACCGGCGAGGATCTGCGCTGCAAGGATCGCACCCTCGACTTTATCCCATCGAGCCCCAAGGGTGAGTACTGAGAAAAAATGAAGTTAGGAAGTGAAGAATTTTAAAAGAAAGCGGCTTAGAATTAGGTCTTAGGTGAAGGTGTTTATTTTTTTTTTTTGTTTAAAATTAAAAAAAGCTGGCAATATCTGGAATAATGAAATTTAAATACCTTATAATTACTAGCCAAAAATAATTATTAATTGGTACTACCTTCCCCCTAATTATTGCCATCGATTAGTATTTGTTTATCGCAAAAATGGATTCTTAATTTCCATGCGATTAGCGCCTGCCTCAAGTACTTGAAATGCCTGCATTAAGTTTAAGTTATTTCGCTCTTATCGGAGCATAGGTCGCGTCTCCGCTTGATTTCTGCCAGTGTAATCTTATCTAGGCTGGAGTGGGCCAACTTAGAACTGTCTTAGTCTCAGGTGCTGGCCTGATTTATCGCCATTCCAGGAACATGCCTGTGGCAGGCACTCCTCGATCTAAGTCTCTTTAAGGCCAGCTAAGCTCTATAATGGACATTTAATAGGTCGGTCATGAATGGGATTATAAGGGAAGTTGGCTTTGGCTCTTATATACTGTTATAGGGTATAAAAGAGCCTCATTTTAAATTTATTTAAACTGCATAACAAGCAGAAATTATTATAACAAAATCTACTTAAGGGTAAAATGATGAGAATGTGCTTGTAGAAGGACATAATGAAGCTTGTGATAATCTATAAGACGAAAAAGTTGCATAGAAAAATGGGAAAACATTTAATATTCTTCAAAAAAAAAATAACACTTACTTATTACTATCTATAATACAATAAAGTTGTATAGAAAAGGGGGGAAAACCATAAATGCAGCCAGACCTCAAGCAAGACAAAACCATCGTTTGATTCAACCAAACTAATTGGTAATAATCAATTTAATTTACAGTTTTCCCATATTTTAATCTTGTAATTCTTTATTTATTATTAATTAATATTATTTTTTAATAATAATTGTATAAAACGAAACGGTTAATTGGGAAACATGAAGCCAAACAAAGCCAATGAAAAGTTATACTGCTAGGATTAAAAATCTCTACACTATATATTTTGGGAAAAGCTTTAAAAAATATATTGATTTTTTGAAACTCCAAGGTCTAAACTAAGATCTAATGGTGTTTCCTAAATTCTAGCCTATAAAATAAATTCAAGCCGGGGTCTACAAATAGAACTAAGAAAGACAAACAATGACTAGAAATGTTTTAGTCTCGACAGGCGTTAATTTGGCCAAATTAGTGAGACACCTTCAATGACCAGAGGTAAACACAAGCTCTCACCTGCTCTGCAATTAGAAGCTCATTGAGTGATCTTCTCAGTTTGGAAGCTGTACTTTCTCTCATGTTTTTATTCACAAGTTGCATACAAAAGATTTATGTGAATGAAAATTATAAAGAACATTTTTCAGAGCCTCAAACAACTATTTACTTACATTTACATATAAATTGTTTATTAATAGACACAAACTGCAACTAATATTAGTGAGGAAAACCGGTATGTTAAGCCGTTTGTTTGGTTACACTATTTTCCAATATGAATTTGATTTATTAAACGATTTTAAATGCAATTAAGGGGTAAATGTTAAGCCGCTTGTGTGTCTACAAAAATGAATTCTATATTTTAAATAATTTATTAATTATTTAAGAGTTAAATTTTTCAATTAGTTTTTGGTATTCTATAAATTAATAATTATATTATAAAAATTCGCACATTTTCTACATTATCTTCCGGCACGCCAATTGTCACTATTAATTTGCTTTAATTCGCATTTGACGGCAATTACTACGCAATATCAATTTATGTATGTACATATAGTATAGCTATAGCTTTGGCTATACTAGAGTGGATCTGTGCGATTTTACGAGCGTCTGAAAATCTAGCCCATAAATGCCCCGAAAAAATTGTGGCAATGAACGGCTTCGTCTGTTTGGAGCGGTTTTTTTATTGATCCCTCTTATATAAGCCTCGGCCGGCCGCCGGCGTTGACCTTTGCCTTGGCACGATTCTGGCGGTGGTTCTCCTCCATTCCATTTCGCTCGATTCAATTTAGCGTCTGGGAAGTGCTTTATGGTCTAAAAACAGAAATTTCACGACTCCACGCGTCTGATAATGCGATTTAATCGCCGGCGGATACGGGGCGCTTCATAAAAAGCCGTGCGGACTTGAAAGAGTTTTGCGGGCGGTCTGGCTCGGTGTTAATTGATTGCGTTTTAATGTGCAATTACCAGCAGAAGAGGAAGCGATATGGCGGGCACTGTAAACTAAATTTAAACTCTTCTGACGCTGCCATAGGGGTCTACGACAAATCTAGAATGGATAATAAAAACCAAAAATACGAGCTTCACGATGATATTCTAGGAAATCTTCCGACTTGAACTTGAACTTGATAAGGAACACTTGGTTAGGATCCGTCTGTCATAGATCCTAGAACCTAGAGCAGCCAAATTTGGTGATAACATTCTTATAGATTTATATTTATTTATATTATTTTTATTTATTTATTTATTTATATATGAAGATAGGGGTGCTATAACGTTTGTTTTAAAATTAAAATTTAATTTTAAAAGCCGACTGTAGCCTTGATTTTCTGTAAAAAATATAAAGAGATAGTAAGAAATAGGCTTTTAAGGACCTTTTCTTTAGTTCTTTTCTTGAGTTCTTTCAATTTAAAGAATTTAATTCAAAAGTTCAAATTAGCACAGTTTCAGTTTTATGTACAGTTGAACCCCAAACTGTTATATTCGTGCGCCAGCACAACCCCTTGCGGGACAAGGATAGCAAGATGGCAGACAGGCAGAGATCAGCCGATGAAAAAACCCCCTAAACCCCAGCACGGGGAAATCGCTGCGAAACGATTGATCAGCCAACTTTCCTGACAGCTTAATTATTCCACTTGCACTTGAAAAACGAACAAAAAGCGGCGGCAATAACAAAAATGACTTAATGTGCACACAATTACCAATTAAGAATCTCATACACACAAACGACATGGCGCCCTCTTCTTCCCACTCGCACGGTCAGATAGTGCATTTGACGGACGCTGCAGTCAATGGGAAAGAGAAAGCCACACGCGTCTCTCTCCTAGCTTATAATTACTCTCTCTATTTTGCCTTCCTTTGAAGAGCACATAGAGAGACAGAGCAAGATGCCGTGAGAGCTGACTTAGGGTAATCCCACATTCGATGGGTGGGAGTGGGAAAAAAGCCACACGCGCCTCTCTCCTGGCTTCTATTTTCTCTCTCTCTTTTTCTTCCATTCATGCACTCTGTCTGCTTGAGAGCTGACTCAGGTTAATCGCACTGCTTGCTCCCGCAGTTCAAGTTCAAAGTGAAATTTCTAATTGACAATTTTCCATGCCAAATGACAGTTAATCGTTGAAGCGTGCTCGCCTATCGATTTTAGGTTTCAATTGCAGCTCTCTTACCCCCATCAACCGCAATCAAAAGTAATTGAAAACCTTGTAATACGGTTGCATTTCTAAGCACTTCAGTTGCAAAATACCTGTCAGTTTCAAGGATGGGCAAGTCAGAAAGAGACAAAGACAGAGTTTAATAATTGAATAAGTACAGTTTGCAAGCCTAGCGAAGAGAACAAGCCGGAAACCAAGAAGTACAGTTTGCAAGCAGGGAAAAATACTTAAATTCATTGAAATATTTACTTTTTGTGATATCTAACAAAAGATTAGTAATGGCATCTGTTGCCAAGCAAACACTATATTAAATAAAGTCAATTAGGACATATTTATTTATACTATTTTACTTTCATTAACGTTATATTGTTTTATATTTAAGTGATTTTGAAAGACAGCTTGATAGTATCTAAATATTTGGTATTTATTATCATTAAATCCATTACAAATGACAAAATATATTTTCAGATCGCTATAAGTCCACAAAGTTAAGAAATTCGATATTAAAAGCTGATAACTTTGATTTTATTATTTAAATAACTAAAACTAAGCACGAGTAATTAATTAAAAGTGAAAAATGAATAACCTATTTACTATCGTCTTGGGATGAGTGTATGCAAGTCACTTTCAAGATCAATGATCTCCCCAGAACCGTAATCTGTGATCGAGTGCCTAATCTAATCAGCGCTTGACTTTGTTCTGCGGCTGTGTAGGACAGAAATCGGAAGCAACTAGCAACGGGGCAACGTTTTTCCACGAGGGTGCTACCTGTGTGTATCAGGCTGAGAGGTGGCAGGTGGGCTGGCCTGGGGGAAAGGTGAGAGCAAGGCTAATAACAATAACTGTAGTGGCAGTGGCAGTGGCTGCTGCTGCTGGCACAGTGACACACTGACACACGTGTCTACAGCTGTTTATCAATTGGAGTGTTCACACACACACCACCACCACACACACACAGGTTCTATAGAGCGATAGAGATACCAGTTTGTAAATGAAAACGCTCGCTCAAGGTCACCCGGCGCTGCTGCTGCCTGTTACAAGCCATCCCCAGCCCCGCCCACTGTGAAAATTGTTCATAAGTGAAATATTTTCATTAGCATTATTTACAGTGTCCGCGAATTAACTATTTATTAGAATAAACAACAAGCGGCTGCCAGTTCTCAGTTCTCCCCTTTTATCACAGCGTTCCAAAGTTCTCACTTTACCCATTTTTTTGATGAATCATCCACATACGAGACTAGGTTCCGGATGAGGAAAAATAGGTAGAGAGGGGCCGGGATGGGGCTTGAAATTTTAGATGCGCTCAGCATTTATATTCTCATTCGTTTGAATATGCAGTTATAGTAATTACAAAAGGAAAACAAAATAAAACAAAGGGGAATGGCATTTATTATATATACAAAAATATTGTTTAGATCCTATAAATCTCAGTTGAACCGGTTGTTAGAACGTGATTGATAGCAAATACAATTTATTATCTAAAAAAGGCTTCTGTAAATCTTTCCACTTCATAACTTCTCTAAAAGTCACTTAAAAATTAATATTTACTTATAATTTATCATTTGAATATGCTGTTATAGTAGTTACATAAGGAAAACAAAATAAAACAAAGGGGAATGGCATTTTTTATATTTAAAAACTATTGTTTAGATTTTATAAAGCTCAGTTGAACCGGTTGTTAGAGCGTGATTGATAGCCTATACATTTTATTATCTAAAAAAGGCTTCTGTAAATCTTTCCAATTTATAACTCCTCTAAAAGTCACTTAAAAACGAAGTTCTACAATTATTTTAAGTAACTAAAAGTCAGTAACTATGAATTGGGGCTTTGTTTATGATAAATAATAGCTCATGCCATATAAACATAATTTTTATTTATTTTCCTAAAATCAGATTTCTTTTTTTCCTTTAAAACTTTGAAATATAAATATATTTTACTTTTTTATTGGAACTTACAATCCTTAAAGTTTGGCTAATCGTATATATGATATTTCCAGAGCTTTCCATAAATAATTCTAATTTAAATCTAATTTCTGCGATAACTGTTATTATTAAGTTTTGTTTACAATAATATGATAACCATGATAACCAGCTCCGAAGTGCAAATGGGGTCGGGAACATGTCAGTTTTTCAAACGGAAACCAGACCCTACACTCACCCCCCCAAAGTCCCAGTTGCAAAGTTGCAATCAATTGCCGACAATTACAATTAACTCATACCCTCGAGGGTATTACAATCTACATAAGTGACCTTCGAGGTCATAGCAACCCCTAGCAACCACTAATGGGTCACTATCCCCTCCGTTACAGAGCTGCCGGTTTGGAACTACGATGGCAGCTCCTGCTATCAGGCCGAGGGCTCCAACTCGGACACCTACCTGTACCCGGTGGCCATCTACAAGGACCCCTTCCGTCGCGGCAACAACATCCTGGTGATGTGCGACACCTACAAGTTCGACGGCACCCCCACGGACACCAACAAGCGCAAGACCTGCCTGGAGGTGGCCAACAAGTGCGAGGCAGAGGAGCCCTGGTTCGGCATCGAGCAGGAGTACACCTTCCTTGACTTCGATGGTCATCCGCTCGGTTGGCCCAAGAACGGCTTCCCGGGACCCCAGGGACCCTACTACTGCGGCGTTGGTGCCAACAAGGTGAGTCCGAGTTTTGGAAAAGATACTCTTTTAATATCTGGTAAAAAAAAAAATATCAGAAATAGCTTTTAGAAAAAATATATATTTAAATAAATAACTAAAGCTAGCGAAATCAAGTTTTAACTCGAGAGGAGTCAGATTATTTTGCTAAAACTTAAATAATTGTTAATAATAGGATTTTTTTTAATAGGATATTTTTCTTAACTAAATCACGTAACAGGAAGTACCAGAGATTTTATTAAGATATCGTTAATCGGTGTTAGAAGGTAGAAGAGTGAAGTGTGTATGCGCTAGAGATGGGATCTTACTTATGGATCGATAATTATCGATATAAATATAATATATTAATGCGGAACAATAGGAATAAGATCATAATTCTTTAACTGAACCATTAAAAAGAAATTACCAGCTTAGAGATTTTAATAAGATATCGTTAGAAGGTAAAATAGTGAAATGTATATACGCTAGAGATTGGATCTTAGTTATGGATCGATAACTATCGATATACAAATAAAATATTAATGTGGAACAATAGGAATAAGATCATAATTTGCCTAACTAAACCATTAAAAAGGAATTACCGGCTTAAAGATTTTAATAAGATATCGTAGATCGGTGTTAGAAGGTTGAGGAGTGAAGTGTGTATGCGCTAGAGATGGGATATGATAGATATCGAAAGCTATCGCTATAAAGATGAAACAATATTATGCTTAATGGATACATTATTGTTAATAATTTGAATATAAAATTTACTTTCCTAACTAAATCAGGAAACAGGAAACATCAGTTCAGAGATTTTAATAAGATATCGGTGATCGGTGCTAGAGATGGTATATTATGTATATCGAAAGCTATCGCTTTAAAGATGGAACAATATTATGCTTAATGGATATAAAATTAATAATATGAATAGAAACATCACTCTCCTAACTTAACCAGGAAACAAGAAACATCAGTTCAGAGATTTTAATAAGATATCGGTCATCGGTGCTAGAACGTAGTAGAGGAAAGTGTGTATGTGCTAGAGGTAGCATCTAATTTATCGATCGATAAATATCGCTATTAAGATGGAACATTTTAGTTAAACTTAAAACTGATTCCTGTATAATTTATGTGCCTTCCAGGTCTACGCCCGCGACATTGTGGATGCCCACTACCGCGCCTGCCTGTACGCCGGAATCAAGGTGTCCGGCACCAATGCCGAGGTGATGCCCGCCCAGTGGGAGTTCCAGGTGGGACCCTGCGTGGGAATCTCCATCGGCGATGACCTCTGGATGGCCCGATTCCTGCTGCACCGCATTTCCGAGGAGTTTGGCGTAAGTTTGAGTCTGCCAACATTCTAGAATTGTTTAAAACAAAATTTAAAGAACAAAAATATTCCTTTTCTAAATTGTTTATGAAATTTATTACAATACATTTATGTATTTATTTTTAATTACAGATTGTGTCCACTCTGGACCCCAAGCCCATGCCCGGCGATTGGAACGGCGCTGGTGCCCACACCAACGTCTCCACCAAGGCGATGCGCGAGGATGGCGGCATCCGGGACATCGAGAAGGCGGTTGCCAAGCTCTCCAAGTGCCACGAGCGCCACATTCGCGCCTACGACCCGAAGCAGGGCCAGGACAACGCCCGCCGCCTCACCGGCAAGCACGAGACGAGCTCGATCAATGACTTCAGCGCCGGCGTGGCCAACCGTGGATGCAGCATACGTATTCCCCGGGGCGTCAACGATGACGGCAAGGGCTACTTCGAGGATCGCCGGCCCAGCTCCAACTGCGATCCCTACTCCGTGGTGGAGGCCATCTTGCGCACCATTTGCCTGGACGAATAAGCGGCACCCGCCCGCACACTTGTTATCGATTGTTATCGATTGTTGTTAAAACACCTTTGACCCAATTGACCCGTCACTGATTACCCGACATCGAACCCGAACACCCGAACACCCGAAGTTATACGAAGCATTACGTAGGCCTAGTTTTAAGCGTAACCAGCTCGCACTCAGTTTACCTAACGTATTTTCCCAGAAGTCAGAAAAGTAGACCTATTCTAAGGCAGCCCCTCCTCTTGCTGAAATTTTTCAACATATTTTTTTTTTATAAAATTGCGTTTTTCAGCTGCTGTTATTTAGGTTTTAGTGAGTTTTTTTTTTTTTTGTTTTTTTTCTGTTCCTAAAGGATCAGCAATGTATAAGGAGAAGAAGAGCAAGAACCCAAAAAGACATCATCTACAAAATATATACAAATAAAGCTCTAGTATCAAAGTCACTCCCCTAAGACCCAGACCCAGACCCAGAAAGAACCTTACCCATGTATTTCTTAATGATATTAAATAATTAACTTTAATCCTAAACTATATACATACTATATACTCTCTAGTTAAATAAATGCACTAAAAAATAAAAAAAAATACAAAATAAACAATGGACTTTTTACTTTCTCACTGACAATGCACAGTTTGTATTATTTTTCCCGCGTCGAATAACTCACTCCACATTGAGGGTAACGAAAAATCGCAATAAATCAGTAAAAATACAGCGAAAGCTATAGTATTGATTTATTTGCCTTAGGTTTAATTTATTGTGTGCTTACTAATTAATTGACTTCAAAGGACTGGAGGATTGAGTCAACAAATCGTTATCTTCTGCCTGCTTTTCTGACTGAAAGGCCGTTGGCTTTTCGTTGTTAAATTTTTAAACTGAAGACGTATTTTCTCAATTATAAAAAAAAGCATTTATCAGGCAGACAAGTGAAATTACACTGCAATTAACTCCCCGACCAAGGGTTCAATATACTCGATGAATCATTTGAAGCTGAACTTATTTGAACAATAATTTGCACAGATTCCCCAACACTTTTTACGTCAATCCAGTTAACACCAAGCTGCAACATAAATATTGGCCAGCCAAGTATAGACTTTTTGGCCTACAAACGCCTGGCAAATATCAATATATATATATATATTTATATTGATTCGAATTATCTATTAACCATTTAATCGTTTCATTAGCACCTTCGCTTGGCATAACGTATAGGTAATACGCATTAATTCCAGACTCGTCCATAATATAAAAATATAATTATATAATTATATAAGAATATAATAAAATAATAATATAATAATATAATAATATAATAATATAATAATATAATAATATAATAATATAATAATATTATAATATAATAATATAATAATATAATAATATAATAATATAATAATATAATAATATAATAATATAATAATATAATAATATAATAATATAATAATATAATAATATAATAATATAATAATATAATAATATAATAATATAATAATATAATAATATAATAATAAAATAATCAATAAAAGTAAACATTTAAAAACTAAACTAAAATATAACACAACAATAAATCTTAGTTTAACATTGCGTATACGTAACTTTAACTATAAATACATATGTTTAGAAGAAATACGTATACGCAACGTTGAACAAAGATTTATTTAACATTTTTTAAACATTCCAGTATGGAACGTATAACACATTTTAAAAAAAACTTAATAGTATAACATTATACCACACTTAATTACTTAATATATATATACTTAATTAAAAAAATACATATTTTTCATAAAAATTACGTATACGCAATGTTGCACTAAGACTTATTTACCATTCTGAAACATTTCAGTAAGGACAAGCCAGGAAAGACAGGTCTTTGAAATTGCTATAAGGTATTAATATAATATCAATACAATTATTAATAATTTTAATATTTATTCTTTTTAAATTTCAACATCGCAAATCTAAGTCATCCCACGTAGATAGCCTGAAATGAATTAAACCTTCCCAGTAAGCCCCAGTAAAAACGAGTTTCTTGTTGCTTTTCATTTTGATTTATTTAATACTACAAATTGTAACTTTGATTTCGTTTTGTATGCATATTCTGTTTAATTTTATTGGGTTTCTGTATAATTAAGTTGAATTTTACTCTTGCTGCTCTCTGCTCTTCAATATTTCAGTTTTATCGTTATATTGATATAGGTAGGTAGGTATATATGTATAAATTTTGTTTGTTTTGCATATGTAATGCATTTAACACTATTTGTTGTTGTTTTATTTGTTTGCCAACTACATACATTCCATTTTGTGATTCTGCTTGGATTTACATAATTTTCTTATAATCTCTGCGCCGCTCAGCTTTACATCAAATGGTCAACAATTATCAGTGAGACAAAAATCACAATAAATAAGTGCAAATAAAACGGAAGCCGGGGGAATTTGTTTGTTTAAATTAAGTAATTCAAGGGGGTTCGCAATTACAAGCTTTTATCGGGCAGACAAAGGAAATTACACTCTCGATTGATCATTAAAGTGAATCTTAAATTGTTTGAACAGTAATTTGCACAGGTTCCCCTCACACCTATTGGATCAGATCAATCAGCCAGCCAAGTCTAGGCTTTTGGGCCAACATATACTGGTTAGACTGGTATTAACTAGTTTAATTATATCGCTTAATTTGTGCTTTCGCTTGCCATAACATAAGTAATACGCAATTAATTCTAGAGTCGCCAATAATATCTCATTGCTCTATCTCGCCTTCAGAACTGATGGGGAAATTTATTGACACGGGAATGTTTAATGTTAAATAAGTGTCGGCTTAACTGCAGAGCTGATCGTTAAATAATACTGCCCCACCAGCCTGTTAATGGTTGTTTGCCGCAGAAATATACATAACATACACATTACATAGTTATGATTAATTCATTAAATGTTAATAATGGTATCCGCGTAGAACAGAAAATTCGAATGGTTCAGCGAGAAAGTCAGCATTACACATATACTTAAAGTTAACATAGCAAGAGTTTTGTAACATCATTCTTCAGCATTTCTCTTACAGGCTACGAAAAAACATATTACATAAATTTTTGTCGGCTTGGAATTACACGAATTACACGAATTAATCGAATTAATCGATTTGGTTATCGTTCATAATCGCGATAAGTAACAAACCTAAACACTGAGGACGTCTTGAGTCATGATGAGTTTGGGAGGAGAGAGGGTAACAAATGATAATAAAAACTTGATATAGAATATAAAATATTGCACATGGAAAACAACAGCTTCAAACTGAATGAATATAATTGCATTGTTTGAAATCTTTAATCGTTAATCGTTAATCGTTCGCTATCGATATCGATTTTCGTGTCAAGCTGCCCCAATATGAGTAAAAGGAACCATATATAAATCATATTTATTTGCTTTTGTGTCTGTCACTAAATAGAATATCGTGAGTAGTGTGTGAATATCGTAGATCGCTATCGTTAATATCGTTCTTATCGTTCCGTGATTCGCTCACATATCGTTTTAAACTATTTTAAATAGTTGTATATATTCTTTTGTTTCAGTTTCTGATGCTGCATATTTATCTTGCATTTGGCAACGCTTTTGTTACTTTGTTACTTTCGCACTTGGTTTTTTTCTTCTTTTGTGTGTTAAGATTGGTTTAGCTTATTGGCTATTACGAGTTACAAAATTCATTCCAGACAAATGTGTTAAGAATATGTGTTATTTTCAATCTACAGGGGGGAAATCAAAAACCAATTTGTTGTTAAAAACCTGATATTGATTGATTAAAAACATTTTTCTCCATTTTTGATGCGCTTAAAACTTACACTTAAAGTGATTCGTAGGTGGCTGGGAATGGGTTTCGGGAGGGGTTTTGGGTTTGGGTTTGGGTTTATATAAAATGCATTGCATTGCCTAAGTGCTACAATCTAGGTGATCGCCAATACTCCTCGAAACAGTTGCCCTTCGATCAATGTACAAAATTATTCAAATATTTAAGTCAAAATCTATGTGAAATGGTTTGGGACTTGCGAAATTTGAAGTTTCTCGGGAGTTGGGTTTCAAAGTCATAAACTTTCACGTTTTTCCATCGTTTTCCAAATATTTACGCAGAACAAGTTATAGAAATCTTGTGGATCGGTCAACGATATTTAATTGCTGCCAGTAGGAACAATCGGAACCAATTTGTTTTTAAAGAAAACTCAATATTATGACTTAAGAGAATTTGGTTAGCTTTTTACGATATTAGCCATACCTTTTATAAGATCATTAAAATTGAAAGACCATATACTTTAAAGCAGACAATCTTATGATTACTTTTCTTAGATAGAAAAAAAGTTTGCGAAACAATTGAAAATCGAAGATTTAAGGCCCGATTGTATGAATAATTGAAAAAAAATTAATTTCTGAATACATATTGTTCTTGCAACATTTTTTTCTTTCTTTTCTTGTTTTATTTTTCTTGTTTTTTAATCAACACTTAATGGCAATATCGGTAAAAGAATCAGTAAAACTCGTAGAATATTTATTAAATAGAAGACCTGTTTGTATCCTAATTATATCAAAAGTTAAAGGTTGAGGCTTTACTCTACTTCCATAAAACCAACCACAAATTTCGCAAACCGTTTAAAATATTTTCTTTTATAAAACTGAGTTAAAACATAAAAAAAAAAACAATTTATGGGAAAACAACAAACATTATATGTATGTACCACTTCCACCGATTTTTGACTCACTTCTCCGCTTCTTAAACACAATATCGATTCAATGAGGATTTAAAATAAATAAATATGAGTGTTTTTTTTTTTGATTTGTAAAACTTAACAGAAATAAAATTATTGCAAAAAAAAATTAAATTATATTATAAAGTAAATCATTATTAAATATGCGAATAGTTTTAACTTTAAACAGATTATTGGACATAAATAATATTGTAATGGGATTGCAACTACTTCTTATCCTGCTGGTTCCTCCTTCCTTGCTTCCGCAACATGTATTTCCTGTTCTTCCGCTTCCGCTTCCGCTGATCCGCGATCACATATATATATCTCGACGGATATATAGATATTGATAAATCGGCTAACGGGTCTCTAGGTTATGTGGACAGCTCCGTGCTGCCGCGCCTTACCATATTCAGATCGTTGAAATCGATCTCCGTGGACTCGATCGATTGTATCGACGACGAACTGCGCAATTTGGTGCCGGGAAATTTGCCGCGACTCTTCAGCGCCGTAAGCTATATAGTTTTTAATTTAAAAATATTAATTTGTTAGTTAAATATGTGTATATATACAATATATTTAAAAACTATTTTAACAACATATGTACAAGGCCAAATCAATAAACTCCTTTAAATATTGGTCATGCAACAAGAAAAAGTGAAAGTAATTGTACCTGAAAGCTTGCAATTTAATTTAGTTTTGAGCTTCTTTCAAACTAATTTAAATCCAACGATTTACACAAATCTCTAGCGTTTTTAAATCACTTCAAAACTTTGCCACTGCAAAAGTAATCGATTTTGCACTGAATTTGGAGCCTCAAACATTTTATTGCATACTTCTGGGCACCTTATAAAAGTGATTTTAAATCCCTAGTGTTTTTAATTAATTATATTCTTTTTAAGATTATATATTTATGGACTTTAGAAAATAGAAGTTCGATTCCCTGACATTTCTATATATTTTTCCAATTATAGGGATTAAATAATTTTACTACTTTTATAGTTTCAATTTAATTGTTTTGGCCTTGACGTTACATATAGAAAAACATGCATATGTACATAGATTCGATTAGAGATAAACGTGCCTTAAATATCTAATTGATTAATTGATTAATTGATTAATTGATATGTATATGTCTGTTGAATAAGCTGGGGCATGCAAGCGTGCAGAAGAATAGTAATAATACAAAAAACACTCCCCCGTTTTTCTTAGTTTCTACAAAATATTCGCAAGGCTGCTGTATAGCATACATAGAGTATAGAAAATATAGCGAGGCTGAATAACAAACTCGTGTCAAAACACAGCATCAACGGCTGTCAGCCGCTCATGTCAATCTGATGTCTTGACACTGACCAATGAATCAATGGATCACAAAACAAACAACACCAAAAGTCGATTAAATTCAGGCCACTTCCTGGCGCAACAATTACTTAAATCAGATGCAGACTTATTCTGGATAATTTTTCGTTTGTTTTTAAACATGTTAAGATCTCTAAAGGTCTAAGAAAAATATTATACAAATTTTTGTTTATGTATATAAACATGAAAAATACTTTTTTTGAAATATTATTTGACTCTTTTATGTCTATAAACATGAAACATAGTTTATTTAAATACTATTTGATTCACAAATGAAAATGGTATATTTTTTAATAAATACAATATAAAAGTAATCTTAAAATCTCGAAAAAATACCAAATATTTTCACCTTAGCTGTATACGAAAGTAAAAACGTTGACTGATAAGGTAATGTAGGTTCGAATATTCGCTGAAAGCTTTAGCCAAGTCTATCTACACTGTTCAACACACATTTAACATTTAGTACCAACAACATTTGGAAGCTATAGATTATTAGTAAATAATAAATAATAAATAATATTTATTTTTAAAGCCTGACTCAGGTTTTAAATGTTGAGTATAGATTAGATTTAAAATTTAAAGTATTTCTAATTAGAATAAAATATAGTATTTAGCATTCATGTTTAAAAAGATATGTTTCCTTTTATTTTATGAGCACAAACTCATTTAATCTGAAGTCAATGGTCATGCGAATCCATGCTATTTAGGGTTATGGAAATGGGCAATTAATGATCATTGACCGTGCAAGCTAGAGGCAGTAGTTAAGGGCAGAAAAACGCTACAAGCTAGGTTACTAAAAATGTTTTGGAGCAGTTTTATAGTTTCATATAGAGACCTGAAGGTAGTTCGAAGCTGGGCCTGCTGCTTGAGGTTGAGGTTGAAATTTGTTTATTCGGGATTTAAGATTAGACAGCACAATTATGGCTTTTTTAAGGGTTTATTTTCGGTAATTTCTTATTTTGAATATGAATTTGGATTTTTTTTGTTGGAATTTTGCTTTATTGGTTTAGATTTCATTGAGTAGTTTTTTAAGTTTTGGTTTGTGTTGAGATTAGTTTAGCTTATCCATTTCCACGGCTCAGTGTCGGGGCTGGTTATTGGCGTGGGATACTAAATATAGCAAAACCAACAAAACAAACGCATATTGTTCGTTTATTTTTCGTGTGAGAAAGAAATTCAATGAGAAATACGTACAAGATTATTATCTTGGCTTTACAATGTGATTCAGAGAGTACAAAAAAACGAAAAATATATGTAAACCAGAATTGAAAATCATAGAAAAGCGTAAGAGCTTGGCAAACTTAAAATATTTTCGGGGAAATGCCACAACAGAGAGCGGGGGAGAGTCGAAAAAGTGTGCTTTTGCTTTGATATATATCTTTGTATATCGCTTTCAAGTCAAAACCTGGCTTACTTAAGGCATAATATTAATTTATGATGAATTTTAGATTTGTTAAGAGCAAAACAAAGCAATGTTAGAGCTTTGCTGTTAGAAATACTGAGCGCTAAGGGTAGTGCACACACCAGGGATGGCAAAAAAAAATCGGTATATCGATATGTTTTAACGTTGCGAAATATGTATGAGGATAAACCTATATTCTGTTTAACATATCGAACTGTGCCAAATAGGAGCCCTATCATTCAAAGAAATAAATATTCAACAACTAAATTCAATAAATTGTTTTCTGATATTATCGATAATATCGATTATACCGATTATTTAACGTTAAGTGAACAATTTTTCGAAGTTTTAAGAAATATATTTAAAAAAAAAAATTCTGTAATCGATATTATCGATAGTTAAACGTTAAATGCGGTATTTATCGATGCTGCAACAAATATATTCAATAAATTGTTTTCCGATATTATCAATATTTCTGATAGTTTAACGCTTAATGCGTTACTTTTCGATGTTTTAACAAATAAATTCAATAAATTGTTTTCTGATATCGATAATACCGATTGTATCGATAGTTTAACTTTAAATGCGTTAATTTTTGATATTTCAAGAAATAAATTTAAAAATTGTTTTCTTATATCAACGATAATACCGATTATAACGATAGTTTAACGATAAATGCGTAGTTTTTCGATGTATCAACAAAAAAACTCAATATATTGTTTTGTAATATATAGATAACATAGACTCTATCGATAGTTTACGTTATTTTTGATATTACAAACTTCGATATATCAAACTTTTCCATATTTTCCATATGAGCCTCCATTTTGAGCCCGTTATTTCAGTCGATATATTAAATCGAAAATTTCCTCTCGATATACATTTTAAGCGCACACATCTTAGGGGAAACATACCAAGCTCTAAGGATAACTAAGCAAAACATGAGCTTTGCTCTCATATTTCGTGTGGCTCAGATTCAGGCATTCGGTAGCCATCCATGTTTTCAAGCCAACAGATTCGACCTTACTTATGGCTTTATGCTTAAATATTTATAGCCTACAGGACACGAGGAGTCGCAGTGTTTTTGAGTGATGGCTTCCAGATGGGGATTAAGTATGCTCCGAACTGGTTGCCTGAATTTTAGTGGGTTAAGTGAAAGGGGGTGTGGGTGCATGGAGTTATTTATGAAGGAATGCTAATGCTGCTGCTGCTGCTGCTGCTGGCATTTGAATTAACTTAAACTTAAAACTTATAACGAAACCAAAACCAAAAATAACGGAAAAGCAAAGGCATCATTAGCGACAAGTGCTGTTTGCATAATGGATTTGAATCTGTGTCTATCATACCTCCGCCTTCATGTCGGCCAGCCTGTCCTGCAGGTCGCGCACCTTGTCCGATTCGTCGAGATTGGCGCGCAGTTCACCCTCGGCGAGCATCTCCGAGTTCTGTAAATAAATAAATAATGAGGGCTGGGAAAATTCAAGGGAACTAAGTAAATATTTCGAGCTCTAACCTTGGTCTCTAGCCGGGAAATTTCCTGCTTCAGTTCGGCCACCGTTTGGCTCTGCTCGGTGAATTTAATTTTCACGTTCATCAGCTCATCCTTCATGCGAGATTCCAGATCCGAGTATCTGGCACGAATATTATGAAAATTTCATTGAATTTGCCTTCACCTTCAACCTTCACTCAATTAATTATTCACCTGTGCTGTTGTTCGCGTGCCTTGTTGGCCATATCCTTCTCCCTGGTGACGGCCATCTCGAGCTCTTCCTTGAGCTTCTTGTGCTCCTCGTCCTGCCGCCTCAGCTGATTGGTGGACACCTGGACCTGCGTCTCCAGCTCCATAACCTTGAGCCGCAGCTCCTTGAGTTCGGTGAGCGTCTCCATCTCCCGGATGCGCGTCGTCATCAGCTCCTCCTCGAGCTTCTGCGTGTGCTCGCTGCTCTTGGAGCTGTCAAAGAAGTTGGTCAGCAGCTTCTTGGGCGTGGAGTCCACGGCGTTGGTGGTGCGCTCGGTCTCGCTGCGCTGGTTCTCGGCGAGCTGCCGCTGCCACTGGGTGCTCAGCTCCTGGACCCGCTGCTTGAGATCCTTCAGCGAGAGCGAGGCCTCCGCCTCGCGTAGTTTACTGGCAATCAGCTCGTCCTGCAGGTGGGCCACCGAGTTGTCGGGCGTCGTCTCCCGCAGCGTCTTCTTGTCCTCCTCCAGTTCCTCCACCTTGGCCTTGAGGTTCCTGATCTGATCCTCGCTCTCGGCAAGACCCTGGCGTACCTTGACGAGCTCCTCCAGCAGACAGGAGACCATCTCGTCGCGCTGCTTCAGAGCCTCCTCCTTCATGCAGAGCTCGTCAATGGACGACTGCCGGGAGTTGTTCTATATATTATCAAGATTAAACAAGGGATTAAGTTTCATCGAGGCGCCAATTAAATATCTTGTAGCTTGTGGGTTAATTTAGACAAGCGCAGAGTAACATTTGTTTATGTGTTATGTTAGCCATGATACAGATATATGTAGGTCCAAAAGCTTAATATGAAGATGCATTACAAAAAGGAAAAGAAACCCAAAAACCTGTCTAAATTTGGCTGCCATATAAAGTCCCTGCTAAGAACATTTGACTCCCTGTCAAATATTTTACGGTTCGGCGAAAGAACAGCTGATTTCCGACAGCCGATAGCTGACTTCCGATAAATAGATGGTGTTTTGAGTGGCTGCGGTAACCAAAACAACAAGGTGGTTGCGCCTTACAGCACTATTGCGGTGCTTTACAGAAATAAACAATAATTAACAGCGTAGTTAACAGTACAATGTTCTTTTTCCACGTTTAGGAGGGCAGAAAACCTGTTTGCTTTACGATAAGTTTATCTGGTGATTTTCTATTCCGGACAGATAGCTATCAGGCACTTTGGTAATGAGGTTAGATGCCGTCGGCCCTAAGTTATCAAGTTTCTCTTCGGTCGAGTGTTCTAAGTTGAGCTATTCCTGCTATGCTCTTTTGTTAATTGTTACTTGAAAGCTTTCGCCTCAATCTTATTAATAATAATTAATGTAGAAACAATGCTACGTATTAGTTAAAGTTGTTTTAGTAAGGATATTGGTAAATATATATTTAAATAATACTAAAATATAAGATTAGCGCTCTTGTTTTCATTTTCGCAAATTATTTACAAACTCATGAGTATAAATATCTTGGCTATTAATGATTAGGTATGGAGGGAGGTAAGTTTTATTGGTTTGGATCGATTGACAGATCAAGAGAACAAGATCTGGGATCAATCTAATAATACTTTTATCCTTCCAATGCTTTTGTTATTATTTCAATGAATATATTTTCGGGCAAAACTATAAACATGCAACAAAAACTTCGTTTAATTTAAAAACTACAAAACATAGTCACGGAAATTGTACTTACGCTGTCGATGGATACATTCTGTATGTGATTTTAAGTATTTATTTTGTTGTATTTTATTATTTTAATTTTTTTTTAATGGATTAAAGCGTGTGTGTTGTGTGTTTGTGTAATTTGAAGCACCACAACCATAAGAAATCAAATAAAATAGAAAAGAATATAGAAGATTAGCAACAGATTCCGTTTTAGTTACAGGACAAAGTGACCCAGACAAGGATCAGGGACAAGGGTCTTGAAAATCAAGGGTGGATATACTCACATTCTCCTGCAGTCGAAGGCTAAGGCCCCGCACCTCCTCGTTGGCGTTCTCCAGATGATGGGATACCTCCAGGTAGGAACGGCGCAGCTGCATTAGCTCCGTCTGAATGGCAAAGCTGAAAAATAAATAAAATTTAATAATAATTAAATTAAATAGATAAAATAATACATAAAAAAATATGTCCCTTACCTAGTCTCCTCCTCCTCGGCCCTTGACACCTGTCCCCGCACCAATCGATCGGCCAATTCCGCACTCTCGGCCTCCAGCAGCTCGTTGCGCTGCTTCAGCAGGCAGTTCTCCCTTCGCAGCCGCCTCAGCTCCGCCATCTCCTCCTGCTCCTTCTTCTTGAGATCCTGATACTCCTTCTCCATTTTCTTCATGCGCTTGCTATTCAGCTTGATGGAATAGGCCAGGTTGAAGAAGCCCTCGACATCGGCCTCCACCCGGCCGGGTAGCTCCTTTTGGAAGAACTTCAGCATGGCCTCCATGTCCAGGCAGAGCAGCGTCTCCTTGCCCGTGAGCAGCAGGGCCAGGGCCACCTTAAAGATGAACTCCATGCCCTCGCTGAGGAATACGTCCATGATGCGGCAACTGAGATTCACATTCAACGTTGTGGTGTACAGCGTGAGGAACCAGCTGGAGGCGTACATGGTCGTCTGGAAGCCCTGCTGCTGGAAGTGTATGTGCATGTCGGGTATCTGCTCCTGCACCAGGCTCTCCAGCTGGTACATGCACAGCCCAAGCTCCGACATCGATGGCTTGAACATGTGACGCATCCGATGCTGTTGCATGATCTGGACAAGCACAGCGAAGGCCTCCTCCTCGGGCATTTGCATGAGGAGCAGGCCCACAATGAAGCCAGAGCCCTGACAGTAGCCAACCTCGCGGTCGTGCAGGGAGTACGCCTTGATCACATTGAACAGGGCCTCCTGGCCGGGGCCGTCCTTCTCCTTGAAGAAGTCCACCTCCGGATAGGTGCGTGCAATGTCCCGGCGAATCACCTTCTCGCACGCACTGGTCGCCTTAATATATTCCGCATACTGCTTCTTGTCCGCCTCGGCAGCTCCGCTCAGCTGCTGCCACACGATCGCCCGGAAATGGTGCGGAATGCCGCGGCGAACCAGCTCGCTCACGCAGGGATTCTTGCGCTTTAGGGCGCCGTCCCAGTCGTACAAAATGGTGGCCCACGTCGTCCACACATCCTCCTCGGCCACCGAGTTGCCGCCTGCAAAAATGTTTTAATTAATTTGTGGAGACAAGAGAATATTTAATATTAATTAATGTTTTTTGTAAGTTTTTAAAGTTCAAACTTACTCGACGTGAGGCTAATCTGACTCGTGTCCGAGTTCTTGCGACTGTGCGTTGAGTGCAGAGAGTTGAGGGACTTGGCATCGCTCTCGATGAGCTTATTGGCCGCCTCCAGCTTGGCCAGCAGATCCATCTCGGAGGTGGGCAGATTCTCTTCGCCGGGCAGAGGGTCGCCGACCTTCACATCCATTTTCGCTTGGCTCTCCGCTGACGAGGCAGTGGTCGTTGTGGTCAGGGTCATCTTCTGACGAAGATCCAGTCTCAGTCTATACTCCCTACCGTCTTTCGCCGAATCCTTAGTCTTGCCTAGATCCTAGACCTCAATCGGGCAGCCGGTTTAGTCTGCGTTTTGCTCTTTTTGTGGGGTGTAAAAATGTCCTTTACAGCGTTCCTAAGACCGCCACATATTGCTCCACATAATGCGCACGTTCACAGATCACAGACTGGAAATGTAAAGGGATAAAGTTATTAGAAAATGGACACAAATTTTGTATAAATTTATCACAGATTTTAGAGAAATATTCAAGAACAGTCGCAGACACAGGGATTGAACTCCGACCACCGATATTTTGTAAGGACAGACAAGAGTGTAAACAGTAAATTATTAAATTTAAAGAAATATAATTTGGTTAATTAGTTTACATTATATAAATAACATAATATAAATAAAATAAAACTCTTTCTAAATCAGTGGTGCTTGCAAATTACCAAATTTCTCTGACCGGCCTCTGCCGGCACACGCATAGTATGTTAAAAGGCACAAAGCTGTCAAATTGGAATTTTATGGCTATGACCAGCCTTTTTTGGAGTTAAATTGCTATTGATTTACTAATAGATATTTTTTATGCAATATTACAAATAGTGTTAACCATTTTTCCTCTTATAAATAGCTTTTTTTTTCTATAGTATAAAATTAAGAGGTACAAGGAAACAGGAAGTTTAAAGCAAAGAAAAACAAAATAGCTCAGGGATTGAACCCGGATCGATTTTACTTGCAAAAGTAAAATTAGTCCTCTGACTGTAGCCCCTATTTTATTTAACTTACAACGATTTAGGTACAGGGTATCTCACAGTATAAAACACTCGATTGTACCTTTCTTACTTGTCATGAAAATCCAAGTTAAAAGTTTAATAAAAATGCCAAAAGCTCAACTTATGGTGTTGCCACATCACAAATAATATAAAATCGAAATAAAATACAATTTACAAAGGTAAAATGAATATATCACAGAGAAAAATCAACGTGTAATCGATAAAAATTGAATTAGTTCCGAAAAAATGTGTAGTTGTTGCCGGATCTCGAGACACCGGACAAATGAACTCCTGCTCGAGATATGAACATGTGCCAGATACTCGTTCTACAAAATACAAAATATAAAACAAATAGAGGCGAGTGCAAAGTATTCCAGTCTGTTTGCCAGCCTCCGTCTCTGTCTCTTGTTATTGTTTTGTTTATAATTCGTGCGCCCTACAAAACTCGTGCACTGAACAATAGCAAAAGCTGTCAGGGCTTTCTGTTGTTGATTGCCTTGGCGGGTTTTTCAACTCTGCCCCCCGCCAACTAGATAAACTTTCTTCTTTCTCACAGTCAATTGCCATAAAGTAATTAATTTTTAGGCTAGAGATGAGGTATTTCCATAACTATGGCACTTGTGAGCAATTTCTAATTTCCAGTTTGGCAACCACAATAAATTCAACCTTATTGACGAATAATTATGTTTAATATTAAACCTATAAGGATATTGTCAGGAAATTTGGCAAATTTGGCTCTAGTTCTTATAGTCTCTGAGTTTCTTACATTTATACGAACAGACCGACTCGCGTGGTGTTCTCTCAGCCTCTTTTTGCTGATTCTTTTTTTACTAAAAATGGTTAATCCGGTTATAAAATTACTTACAAGGGAATATACTTTTTATCAAGAGTGTATAACCTTCAAAGCTCTCTTGGTACACAAAAAGAAATAAATAAAAACAGAGTTATCAATTTGGAGAGGAAAAGATAGCAGAAGAAGGGAGGAAAACAATAATAGACGCAGTATCAAATTGGCAATAATTAAGCGATTCTGTTCCTTTCTCTGATAAGTTTCACATTCTTCACCTCAAAGATTGGAAGAACTCTTAACCTGTGACGAAAGGCAAGCTTTTATAGTTCTTCTGATTATCCTATCCTTTGTAGTTGTTAATTTCATAAATCCGATATTCTTCTGTAGCCAATTTCCGCATATAAACCTACATATTTGTTTTCGTTCTTATTTCCTCCACGTACTCTAAGAATTACACTTTATCAACTTGTATTGCATCAATCGAGACACGTTTTCTATTTTATCTAAGGAAAATATTTAATTTTCGAGGAATTTATTGATAAGCAAATATGTCATCTATATAAATATCAATATTTTTTTTAACACAACAAAATGTCTCTAAGACTTGTGGTCGAAATTATAAAGCAAGTTATAATTATAATACATTTTTAGAGATTCAAAATCAAATCGAAATTAGTTTCTAAAAGTTGATAGTATTTAATGGATACATCTCTGGTCTATAGCCGGCAGTTTACCCTCTCAATCCCCCTCAAAGTCAGCCATTATCTAATGCATTCCTGTCTGGCCTCTATAAGGGGCGTCTGTCCCATTCTCTCTGCCCATTCAAAAAGTTGCTCCTGCCACCTCAGTTGAATTGAAATGGTAATGTATGTAGGTCAGAAAGCGATAAGCAAGAGCAAGTGGAATCGGAAATCACTGTATGAAAGTGCATTTCTATTCAAGTATATAGTTTTGCCCCTTTCCAAGACCCTCAAGAGATAGTCATAAATAAGCTCTGAAAAATTTCTAAGACTAATTGATTTATAAAGGCACAAGCGTAGTGGGGAGTGTGTCTACATACATATACCCCTGGGTCTGGCCTATATATGTCTTCAATTAATTTTTTGGTATGATTCACGCTCATAAGTAGGTGCGAACGCCGAAAACCCTCCATGAATCAGACACAGAAAAGTTTTAAGCCCATTAAAAATTCCATTTTGACGTGTATTTATTTCACAAGGCGTATCTTTTTCAATTTAAATTACAGTAAGCCCAAAAAGGGCAGATCAATTGCGTCAAGACAATTGACATTTAATGCGTAGTTAGGTGTGTGTGTTTTTAATAATAGTTCCTACTTATAAAATATAATAATTTGCTTGTTAAAAAATTCTGGAAATAATATTAGGACTTTATTTAACTCTCTAAGTTCAGTTCTTGCTAGAATTTAATTGAAAATCTTTAAAAATGTTTGCTTTAATAGACTTATCACATTTTCAAGACTTTTTTCTAGCAAACAAAGCATGAGTTTCGTTAATATTAGTCATTAGTTTCATTTTTATTTAAGTTTAAGGTAAAGCTTGAGGCTCTTCAACAAAAGACCCCACTGTATGTGTCCAAGAATGACCATCACGAAAAATCAACAACATTTGTGCAATCTTTATGCCATTTACTGATATCAACAAACCCGCAGCGCAGTTAGCTAGCGAATAAAATCTAAACAAAAAAGCAAAATATTAAATCTTCTGAAGGTAAGCAAAATTCGATTTAATTACTCCAAAGAAATGGCAATTTATTGACAAAGTAAACCGTAAACCCATCACGTGCCAAACAATTCTACCGAAATGGTTATTTAGGTTTTCCTATTTCTATTTCGTTGTTGGGAGGGAGAGCCTAGGTATTACGTGACATTTCCAGTGAACTCTGAGTCATAATGTGGCACATTTGTCGTTAGGACAGCTGATAAGCGATAAGGTCGGAGGACCAACGTGACGTATGTGCAACAGGTGGAGAAATTCCACGCCCCCAACCCATTAACACTCTATTATATTACTCATTTATCCCACGCAATGTGATTGATTACAAAAAAAGCCAATTGGCGGTAGACAGAACGTGAGAGAGGCAAAAACAACAACAGAGTGCATGAATGAATGGAAGCCAAGTGTCTATGAAAGCCACCTAATGCATCGTGGGTATAGTATTGCAAGTGGAAGCGTGTGCACAGTGGTCACTCGCAGAAACGCCAAGTTATAGCCTATTTCCAAAGTCGTATGTGTATAATTTCAAAGAAGCCCAACGGCCATACATCTAACTTGCCTTTGTGCTCTCGCTTGCACAAAATTAAAGAAACTAAATCTAAATATCAAATTATCGAAATATCGAAATGTTTAATTATCGAATTATCGAAATGTCGAATTATCGAGATATCGAATTATCGAAATATCGAATTAATGAAATATTGAATTATCGAAATATTGAATTAACGAAATATTAAAATATTGAAATATCGAATTATCGAAATATCGAATAATCGGAATATCGAAATATCGAATAATCGGAACATCGAAATATCTAAATATCTAAATATCTAAGCATCTAAACATCTAAAAATCTAAAAATCTTAAAATCTAAAAGCCTAAAAATCTAAAGATTTGAAAATCTAAAAATAGTCGTCGACTGTGGTCGGCTTCTAGGGCGCTCTCTCTCTTTCCTTCTCTCTCTGGCTTTTGAAGAAAATTTCAAAAGAGCCTGGAGCCAGCCCTAGACCCAGCACGAAAAACAGTATTTTAAAAAATGTAATGCCTTTACTATTTCCATATTGACACATTCTTTTACGACCTTTTCTAATCCACAAAATACAGAAAACAAGTAAGAAAACTACAGTTGATTGTGCTCGACTATAAAATACCCGGTCTCCTAAGACAAATGCGTTTCCTAGAGGCGAGCTAAAGGGCTATTCCTCCCAAGGCAATATTCCCAAAAAAAAAAAAGGATTCTGATAAAAGTTCGTAAACAAATTTAGAAATTAAAATAAAACATAAGAAGTATCATTTCCAAGGTTCCAAACTTGACTAACCGTCGGAGGTATAAGCGGGAAAAAGTGAGATGGAGATGGAAAAGGTTGCCAGTTTATTGTCAAACAACTACCATGTTTACTACATTTTTTTTGGAAGGAACGGGTGGTCATAGATTCAACTAGTTCAAATCAATAATTTCAAATTGCTGTAAATAACGTTTTGAATTTTAAAAAAATCGAGCGACTGCATCATTATCGAGTGATCACTGTGCTGCGTAAAAGGTGATAATACACACATATTTATCATGCCTCGAAATGCAATGTCGAGCCGAAAGCTCTCGCTTCAAGGTCAAAGGCGAAAATTATTCAATTGCAGCTCAAACTCGTGTTCACAAAACCCACACACCACACACCACAAACATTAGGTACACTAAGCAAAAATCGCCTTTGTTTTATTATTATTATTAACCCAAATGCGGCAGAAAATAAATCAAACAAATGGGGTAAAAATAAAACTGTAACAGGTGGACGGTACGACAACTGAAAAAGATAAGACACTGGAAAGGCAGAATGGCAGAAAGGCAGAAAGGCAAAGGCAGGCCGTAATATCTCATTAATACGATACGTGTTGATTAGATTTCGACACGAAAAAAGCAAAAATAACAAAAATAACACACAAAACCCAATATTTGTGTGGGGTGTGTGTGCGTGCGTGTGTGCAAAGTAAAAGCAAAGTCAAAAAGCACAAGCAAAGCCAAAAAGCAACAATGCAATCGTAAAACCAAGTCCCCATTGAAAATAAGGTTGGTTCACCCGCGCGTTTCATAGTTTCAGTACGAATTGTCGTGTCAAGCGCACAGGAAGCGATCGCAACCCGGATCGGATCGGATCGGATCGTACTTATATATACGTATAAACATATTGCCATATACTCAACTCAAGCGGCGATCGCATGCGGACAAAAAGTTAAATGTAATGCCAGACGCACAATTATAGTAAATACGTACGTAAATGGTAAACTCATAGAGCTTCGCGGCGTAATAATATCAGCGATTGGGAGCCAAGTAGTTAATAAAATATAAAAGCAGCCATAAAACGGCCCTTAATTATAGCTCATACTTATTTTCTTGATCTAGAAACGATTTATCGCCAAGAAAGTAACACATATAACTGAAAATACCCTATGAGGAACCATCAATCAAACGCTAAGAACTCTAACCAATAAACAAAAAAATAAACAAATAATATATAAAGAAAAAAGTTTACTTTAAAAAAAATGTAAAAATCCAATAAAATAAAAAAGAGCTAGATTTTCTTGTCTGGTGAAGAAAGAAAAATACTGTATTGCATTGATGGGCACTAAGCATGAATTTCGGAGCCAGATAACAAGAAAACTAAAAGAAAATCCAGCCCAAAGCTAAACAAAAAAGCTCTGGGAGCCGAAAGAGACACTACGTGCCCATCTCTGCTTTATAGGGTCGGAAAAGTCGGAAAAAAAAATATAAGATAAAAATATTAAAAAAAAAAATTTTGTTAAATAAATAAATAAGAATAAAAATATAAAGTAAAATAAATAAAATCCAAGGGTATAATCCAATTAAATAAAAACACTAACAAAATAAAACAACAAGAATAAAAGAAAATAAAATTGTGTTAATTTTAAACAAAGAACAAAGGTTAAATTTTTTTTTTTTAATTAAAAAAAGGTTGGCAAAGTCAAGCAAATCAAGTAAAAATGTATTTTCTTACGTTCCACATGATTAAAATAAAACAACCTTAAAATGTTTTTAAATATAAACAAAGAACATGATTCAATTTTTTTTTTTTTTTTTTTTCAAAAGTTAAAAAACGTAGGCAAACTCAAGTAGATCAAGTTAAAATATATTTCCTTAAGTTCCACATGATAATTTAAAATGTTTTAAATTATAAACAAAGAACATGATTCACATAATTTTTTTTTTTTTACATAAGTTATAAAAAGGTTGACAAACTCAAGTAAATTATGTTATGTTCCACTTGATTTTTGTTCACCCTTTAGTAAATACATTTACGAAATAAATCCCAAAAATACCCGAGTATATTTCCACACAAGTCACACAAAGTAAAAGCAAACAAAAATAATGATATATAATAATTGACTTAAGCGAACAACGAAAAAAGAGCGCACAGCAAACCAGTTTTTGAACTCTAATTTCACAAAAAAAAAAAAAAAAGCTGCGAGGAAACCAAACCGAAATAAACGAGTTTAAAAGTTGGCAAATATTATTATTATTTTCTTTTTTTGGCTGCAACTATTCATAGTGTTTTGTGTGATTTTTTTGTATTTTTTTGCATGTGAAGACAAGGTCAGCGAAGCACCAAACGAAGAGCCAACTGAAGCAGAGGTTTACACACAGAAAACATGACGGCAAAAACGGAGGACAACGCCCTGGAAAGGAGCAGCCAGGAGCAGGAGCCAGCCACGCCTTCTGGCACTTCCACGTCGACATCTTCGGAGACGGAAATGGAAACCGAAACCGAAACCGAATCGGGCGCAGACGGGGGAGCGGCGAGCACGGAGCTGAGCGAAATCTTCTTTGTGGACAATAGTCGCCGAAAGCAGAGTATCAAGATCCAGGTGAAGCTCTGTCCGGAGGGCGTCTATCTGCGGCGCGAGACGGACGAGGACGATCACATTAACGAGCAGCTGATCCGGATCGACGACATCATTGGCTCGCGCTACGGGCCGCGCCTCAAGAAGCGTGCCCGCGGCGGCCTTAACTCCTGTAAGAATCCCAATGTGCACACGGAGGAGGCGGCCCCGGAGCCGGACCGGGACAACAGCGCCTATCTGTACATCTATGCGTATCTGAAGAAGGAGAAGCCCCTGAGGCGAGTGCAGACCCTGCGAATACTGCGCTTTCGCTCCAGCAACGATTATGCCGTCAACCTCCACACCGCCGAGCAGTGGCATCGAGCCATACGGCAGCACAAGCGGGGAAGCGCCGTCAACACTGTCCCGGGTCACATTGGTGACCCCAGCAAACAGCTCCTGATACTGCTCAACCCCAAGTCCGGTTCCGGCAAGGGACGCGAGCTCTTTCAGAAGCAAGTGGCGCCGCTGCTCACGGAGGCGGAGGCCCAGTACGATCTGCAGATAACGACGCACCCGCAGTACGCCAAGGAGTTTGTGCGCACCAGGAAGGATCTGCTGGAGCGCTACTCGGGCATTGTGGTGGCCTCCGGCGACGGGCTGTTCTACGAGGTGCTCAACGGCCTGATGGAGCGCATGGACTGGCGCAGAGCCTGTCGGCAGCTGCCTCTGGGCATCATACCCTGCGGCTCTGGCAACGGTTTGGCCAAGAGCGTGGCCCATCACTGCAATGAGCCCTACGAACCGAAGCCCATTCTTCATGCCACCCTCACCTGCATAGCCGGCAAGAGCACGCCCATGGACGTGGTCAGGGTGGAGATTGCTTCCAAAGACAAAAACTATGTGATGTACTCTTTCCTGTCGGTGGGCTGGGGTCTGATTGCCGACATCGACATTGAGAGCGAGCGCCTGAGATCGATTGGAGCCCAGAGGTTCACTCTGTGGGCCATCAGGCGCCTGATTACCCTGAGGACGTACAAGGGCAAGGTGTTCTACCAGTTGCCGAATAAAAATAAAGAGGAACAGGCCAAGGAACAGGCCATGGAAACTCGGAAAGTCACACCTACTCCCAATTCAGAAGTTAAGCCGCCAACGCCGACGCCGCCATTCAATGCCAGTGAGTTCCGCGATCTACCCGAGGAGGAAGAGGAGGAGGATGAGCATTTTGCCGACGCCCTTTCCCTGGACAGATCTGTGTACCGACAGCACGGCGATAGCTGGCACTCGGCCATGTCCCGGAGAACCGCCTACTATTCCCTGGGCGGCCCCAGTATTCGTTCCAATCGCAGTCGCATGAGCCTGAACCAACGCATCGAGGCGGCCAATGCAGAATTTGCGGAACTTGTGCCTTCGGGCACCATCCCGGCCTTGAACTTGCCGCTCGAGTCGAAGGACGGCTGGGTCTGCGAGGACGGTGACTTTGTGATGGTCCATGCCGCCTACACCACGCACCTGTCCTCCGACGTCTTTTTCGCGCCCGAGTCCCGGCTGAGCGACGGCCTCATCTACCTGGTGATCATCCGGAGCGGAGTGAGCCGCCACCAGCTGCTGAACTTCATGCTCAGCCTGAACACGGGCACCCATCTGCCGATGGGCGAGGATCCCTTCATCAAGGTGGTGGCCTGCCGGGCATTCCGGATCGAACCGCAAAGCTCCGATGGCATCCTGGTGGTCGACGGCGAACGAGTCGACTACGGACCCATTCAGGCGGAGGTAATGCCGGGTCTGATCAATGTGATGACCACCAATGGTCAGTGATCCGCTTAGATGTAGGCTAAATAAGATTTAGGGTTAGATAGTGCGTTTTGTTTTTGAGTTATGGGACAGGAATAGGGTAAAACCATCCAAGGTTAAGTTCAGATTCGTTTGCATTTGCATTCAAATAAAAAAGAAATGTCAATACCTAATATTCACTCAATATTCCTTGTGAAACAAATATATATAGAGTCCCAGGCACATGGGTATTTCTGGCTTGATTTAGCTGCAAAATTACAAGCGTGTAACGGCAGAGGACTGACAGAGAAATTTGCTGACTCGCGAGATAGGGTTGTGGGCACCACTGTATTATAGCAAGATCTATGTGTAATTTTCTACAGAGACTATAAGAACGAGTGCTACTAAAATTTGGTGATAATATCTATTTAGCCACGCCTACTACTAGTGTTGGGTTGATCATGAGTGAGTGAACAAAAAAGAGTTGTTCACTAAGCTGAGTGAGTGAACATGTTCCTTCCTATTTGTTCTTTTATGTTCACTTGCTCATTCACTTGTTCATTTTTGCTTAATTGCTCATTTTTGCACTCTTGCTCACTATTGTTCATTTTTGTTCTTTTTTGCTCACTTTCTCATGTTTACTCACTGTTCAGTTTTGCTCTCTTGTTCATTATTGCTCAGTTGTTCATTTTTGTTCAGTAATATATACATTTTTTTTTTTCTTTTTATAAATATTCAATACTTAACGAATGCTCTGCTCAGTGGTCTGGTTATGAACAGTTAATAAATAGGCAATGAACAGTGAACAAGTGAGCAACTAAGCAATGAGCAGTGAACAAGTGAGCAAGTGAGCAATGAACAAGTGAGCAACATGAGTGAGTTGACTCTTTTTAAACAAAAAGAACAAGTGAACATTTTCACCCAAATGAGCAGTATTTACCCAACACTACCTACTACCCGCAACATACTACTCAATATCTCAAAAAATAGATTTTGTGTATAAATATTAAGTAGCCCTGTACAAGATTATAGTTTTAGTTTTTATTTTTTTTGTTTTTTTTTTTTAATGATTTAATTTTTTAATTTAAGAAATTGGATTCCGGGATACCAGGTATCCCACAGTCGACTACAGCTTTCTTACTTGATACAAATACACCGATTATTACCACCAAATTATTCGATTAGAATAGTTTAAATACTGAATTAAATCACGTTAATTATACGTTCATAATTTCGTACTATTACATGTTCATATTAAAATTTACCATTAAATGTGGAGTAAGATAACCCCCCAAAATGTATACGAAAACCAAGATCTTGCCCTCTTCTAGTTTAAGTAAAAATGTAATAAATAGGAACTAAATTGTAATTGTAACACCATAGCTCTCTCTCTAGTTATAAAGCGCAATAAGTAAACTTTCCATCCAACACAACCAAAAAATAATAATCATTACTAAGTACAGTAGTTGGTAAGTTGTTTTTTTTTTTCCTTGATCGGGAACGCCAAATAAAACAAATAAAAGCCAAATAACTGACTTTAGATTATGCGGGAGGGAATAGCATATTGCAGGTGTTTTATTTGTAGCCGTGGAAACAAACCGATTTGGCGTTGGAAAAGCTTTAAGAATTCACAAACATTCAATAGCTTTGGGGGAGTTGGGCTCCCTCGCTCGCTCATCCGGTTGCATGCCGATCTTTATCGGTATCAGGTATCAGCCTTTAAACTGGGGCCTTGATTGGCCTTTAAAATACCACCAACACAATCACGAGGCACCTACACCTGTGGTCGATGTTCAAGTGGGGACGACTTTATAATTGTGTTAATACTAAAACATTGGCTAAGATTGTCCAGATTAACCCTGAAAAAACTAACAAGCAGCGAGGGATAACTGAACAAGTTGGCAAATTAATGCTAGGCAGAAATTTTTTCTTGTATTTAAATAAAATTCAAAGCTAATGAAAGGAACTGTGGTATATACTTATTTATAGTTTGCTGCCATAAAATCTGAAATAGTTATTAAACTTGTTAACAGGGTACCTTTAAAATAACACCTTTCAATTCCATTTTGCATATTTAATTCATGTTTTAGCATCTACAATGTATTCTCTATAAACATTATAAATTATATACATTTATTAGTGATTTTTCCAGGCATTAGCTATTGAAATTAATGTTAAAACTACATACTCTTCGAGTCTATAGTTTTTATTGCTGGGATTATCTCTGGAAGCGCAAATAAAGCACACACTCTCATTTAAATGACATTCGCAAAGGGTAATAACTCCAAATGGAGCAAAGAGCAATCCCAAAAGCCATTAACAAAGGTAAACCCGATTTTCACTATTGGGGCGCTATTTTTATTATTATTTTTTTCGTACCGGGACTACACAGACGAGTCTGGTGTGGATCCATCGATAGATAACACCTTTACCTCTCTTATCACACTCGCACACATGGAAATTTGAAAGCATTTGAAAAGGGAGAGCCATGTGGTGTATACTTTTAGGCCCCGGTTGATAAAGAATCGGACGAAAATTGGGGATTGGATGAAGCTTTTGTTGACAAAAGTCTAACCAGAATTTTATGACGATTTCAGGTCAATGAAAATCGATAATCATCAATATCACCTTGTAGTAACAACGCGTTAAAGGGAATATTAAATATTAATAGGTTAATTTTACTTATAAATGCCTTTACTCAAGTTCTTGTAGACCGCAAAAGTCGAATTATGTTTTGCAGACTTTCGAGTCTATTATTTCTGATTTGCCAGAGACCACTATAGTGTATCGTACATATATATTTTTGCTCTGAATTGGCAATTCTCGACATTGTTTCGCTTTTTGCTATCAACTCAACGTGAAGATAATTGCGGCAGAAGCAAATCAAGCGAAAATATACAAGCAAACAATGAATCTATGTACACACTATATACATATGTTTATGTAAGTATATGCATATATCACAAAGTAACGATAACAAATAACTAATTGTAGTCACAGTCGCCTAACAGATGTCCAGGTCCCAATGTAAAGCTAGCCTCTGGCATTAATTAATTAATGGACTCTTAAATTAAGATCTTAATGGGAGAGCGCGGGTTGAGCAAAAAGCATTATTTCATATAATTTTTGTTCATGGCCTGTCGGGCGTTAACTATTATACTTTGGGATCAAAGACCTCTTTAAGTTACATATATGTACATCCTTAAACACATAGATACACACATATTTCTGCACTATTTCCATACTAATTCATTCACAGAGAAGTGTTCCTTCTTCTTCGTTTGAAGACGGCGGCTTTTATGAGAATTTCTGGAGAATTAAAAGACTCGTTAACTTCGAGTGAACTTATGGTTTTAGCATAAGCTTCCAGCATTTATACATTTTTTGTATACAAAGCTACAGAAGAGATATTGCTGCAAAAAGTTAGTAATGTGAATGAAAGCAATATTGAAACCCTTAGAAAATTCCTGGACTACTTTCAAGCAAAGTTTACCGAGATAAATAACCTTTTTATAAGATTAATTAAGTTAACAAGGGAATACATATATCTTTAATACAAAAATAGCTCTAAAACCTAGTGAAATCACTGCCACATCACTTGGGTAAAGTCTGTGGAAATCGTGAAGGCAGAACACAAAATCGGATGTGGCTTTTTGTATGTATGAACAATCATATTGGGTTTATATATAAATACAATAACAGACATTGTAAAAACCAAAACCAACAAAACTTCCGATTGTATTCTGGGTATTTTAATCCGCAGGTAAAAGTTTTCAAACCCATTATTGTGACTAATACTTGGCATTTGAAATGTGGGTTAAATATTCCAGCAAAACTTGATTGGGCCAATCTCCCTCTCACTCGATATATAAATGGCAATTTGGTTGACTATATTCTGTATTTAAAGACGCATTGTTAAGGCTTTTAGTTGAATAAAAAAGGGTCAATTTAACTAAGAAACATAATCATTAGTTGACTTAATATTTATATATATTTTCTACTTCTTTGGATAAGTTTAAGACATTTTAAATACAATAAATCTTTTAAATATGGTTTGTTTGATATACAAATTCTTTATTTACTTAATCACATTTCTAATTTAATTATGCCTAAGTATTCCCTTGTAGTAAAGCACATTTGTACAAAATATCTAACCATCTTAGACGAAGTTCACTGTACAAGAGCGATGATTAGTCAGAAACCTGATGGTGAATAAGCTTTGGCTAAACATTTCCTCTCCGCGACTTTTAAAACAAATCACATTTCGCCCATTTGCCGTTTTTTTTTTGTATTTCGTAATTTGTTTTCTTTTCGAATTTGCTTTTTTCTGAACTTTTTTTTTGTGATCAAAATGAATAATGCATGGGTGACCGTGGGGCGAAAGAAATTAGCGGAGCTCATTTGCAATCTTGCTACAGTTTCGAACGCACATTTGCATTTTATAATTTTTATAATGCATCTCGAGGCATGCTCCCGAGCAGATGCTTCAGAGTCCACTCTCGCTCATGGTTTTATATGGCATTACTGGCATTCTGCAAATTAGCTTGATTATTAATAGAGCGCAGCGCATAAAGTCACATATGTGCCGAATGTTCGCATTTCTCGCAATTTTTATAGATATTTCTTTTTCTAGAACTTATGCCATATGTATCTTATGAAAAAGTATGAATATAAAATGGTAAATTGTGATTTTAAATTCAAAAATGTAAAATCGGGTGGGAATATTAAATTGCTTTTATAATTTCCGTTTCCCATAAACCATAATCCAACGTAATCAAATATTCAAATAATCAAATTACCGTATAATCATCCGACCAGCAATGTGTGAGAAGGTCGCTAATATTGCGCATATAATTTCGCCGAATTTCGAGGACAGAAATTTACTGGCATTATTCCTGCTCTACACTTTGTGGCCAATGTAATTTAAGTCTAATCATCGAAAATGCAAGCATGCCACGCCCACCACGGGCAGGCATACACTTGTATACAACCAAGCCCTCAACTGTCCAACTCTCATTAACCCAATTTGAATTGTTTGCTTGGCAATTGAGCCCTTGGCAGTGGTGTGACGTTATACACAAAAAAAAAAAATAATTATATACTATAATCATATACTAGTGTTACATAAATTCTTTACTTTCGAGTATTAAAATATGCTTATTAATTTAATACTATAAAAGTATTAAAATAATACTTATCTGCACCAAGACTTGAGATTTCTAGATAAATTCCAGCTAAAGCGATTTGTTTTAGAATTTTCGATGTAGGTTTATATAAAAATAATACTAAAATAATACAAATTATACTAGTAAGTATACATTTAATATTATGAGGTATTAAATCTATACTAAATTCTATACACTGCTTTAGTATATTTTCAAGACAACGGATATAAAATGTAAACTCTTGGTGTAGTTATTTACTGAAATTTCGAACAATTAAAAAGCTGACTCATGTTAAGATTCAAAAATATTTCAAAAACATTAGAGGAAAGGAAAAACATATGATAGTATAAAAATAATACTAATCCGCACCAAGACTTGAGAATAATCACTAACGCGACTAACAGAAAGGCACTAAATTCCAGCTAAAGCGATTTGTTATCGAATTTTCGATGTAGGTTTATATAAAAATAATACTGGAAAATACACAATTGAAACTACATAGTATACAAATTATACTAGCAAGTATACATTTAGTATTATGAAGTATTAAATCTATACTAATTTCGGTATACTGCTTGAGTACATTTTTAAGGCAACGAGTATAAAATTAAAACTCTTGGTGTAGTTATTCACTGAAATTTCGAACAATTAAAAAGCTGTTACCGAGACTAATGTTAAGATTCAAAAATATTTCAAAAAAATTAACAAAGTTTTACAAATTTCCATATTATTTTTGTAATATTTCTTCCGAAAAGACGGACATGACTAGATCGACTAGGCTCTTAATGTTATCAAGAACAAATATACATATGTATAGGCTATAAAAATAGACAGCCAAGTTTGACCATGTTTAATTTCGAAAATTATCTCATTAATAGAGTTTTCCAATTAGCCAGCAATTACTATACATAAGTGGTAATTTCGAAATGCATTTACCTGTCCCTGCAAGTACAATTTGTGCACAATTAGTGGTAATGCTAATGCATGGTAAACAATTCTCTCGAGTCGCCGAACTCAATTTCCCTAATTATCACATTGAATCCTCAACGAAGAGAGGCAAGCACGAGACCGAAACAGAAACTGATAGGTCCCAATAATAATCAAGAGAAGAGCCAGAAGCCAGAAGCAGGAAAGAAGAACTAGAGCCCCAGGGGCAACAGTATCGTGAAAGAAATGAAATGAGGCCCAGACGATAAGAGTGCAGCGATTTCTCAATCAGCAGAAGGCGGCGCGACGCACTCGGCGAGATTCGAGGGAAACAATGAAACTTTATCGCACAACTGGCACTCATTCAAAAAAAATAAATAACAAATAAATAAAAGCGGACTAGTTTGGTATAGAAAATGTGTTTAAGATCCGCTATAAAAATCGTATCTGATATTGTACAATAATTTATCGATTCAATTTATTGATACAAATGATAGATATGTGGAGCTATTTTTAGCCAGGGTAGCAAAAGTGAGTGGGTGAAACATAAGTTCCTCAGAAATGCCGGCAGCAGCAAATTGAAATTATGAAACACAATTCCCCTTGGTCTTAAGCAACCCCACGGAACTCGGCCCAGTCCCAACTCACTTTTATTCATTAAACGCTTCTGTGGGCTACCGCTACACTGACAAAAAGTTGCAAGAATATTATTCAAACAATTATTTTATTTTACTTAAATATGTACGTATATACACGTTATCATTTCATTTATAAAAAGAAAAACATTGACCTTAAAGCTTTATCAATTCAATTAGCATACGTTAAATCAAATTTAAATTTCAAGTTCAATTCCCTTTGCACTTTACACGAAAAGGGCATCACAACACCAATCAAATTGATCTCATCTAGTATTTTGCAGTGTACTATTGCCAGCTATTGTTGTTTCAATCGCTTATGACTGGAAAAACATACATTCACAAGTGCAGCAATAAAAACTCTTTTTCCAACGTCATATCAGAAACGTTTTGGATTTCAACAGACGCCAACCGAACCCAGACTGAAATTGAATCAGACGAGACTTCTTCAGGTCCGAGCCACGCAAAAAAAAGGCAAAAACGATGTGTCTGCTATTGCAGTTGAAATGAAACGAAAGAAAAACAAGTGGGAAAGCTACAGTCGAGTGTGACCAACTGAGAGATACCCGGTACCCAAACCATTGTGGGTGAAATTAGACAGCACATGAACATGGAAAAAAGAAAATGTTGACAAATGAAGACAAATGTTGCTAGGATCGTGTTGAGCAACATGCACGTGCGCTCTCTCTCTCTCTCTCTCTCTCTCTCAAGAAATATATCAGAACACGTACGCGATTGCCTACTTATTAAGTCTATATATTTACTTTAAGCCGAAAATGACGCCCACAGCTTATATACCGTTTTTTATGATTTTCGGGGGCGAAAGTGGGCGTGGCCAAATTTTAAAACAAACAAGATCTGCGTGCAATAGATTCCAATGTTGTCACCAAATTTGGTAACTCTAGCTCTTATAGTCTCTCTGAGATCTGTTGTTTCACACGGACGGACAGACGGACAAACGGACATGGCTAGATAGACTCGGCTGGTCATGCTGATTTAGAATATATCTTTATGGGATCGGAGATGCCTCCTTCACTGCGTTGCAAATATCATGGCAAAATTATAATACTCTCTGCAAGGGAATAAAAACCGGCAATAGTTTCAGAGAAATAAAAAAAAGGCAATTGGAAAAGAAATTTTAAAAGCTTTATTTAAAATGCATTTATTTATTCATAAAGTTAATAATCTATTTTGTATATGGTTTTTAATTATTTTTAGAGGAGTTTTGTGACTTATTACCTACAATTTATAGATAATAAATTATTACCTACAATTTATAGATAATAAATTGTAGGTAATGAGTCACAAAACTTCTCTTAAAGATTGTTGAATTCTACATGTCAAAATGATATAGAAAAGTATCGCAGCTTAACGTTGGTTTAACAAAAACCCTTATAATTAAAACTTTTAATAAAGTTGTG
Organism: Drosophila auraria; assembly: GCA_008042615.1. Lineage (NCBI taxonomy): Eukaryota > Metazoa > Arthropoda > Insecta > Diptera > Drosophilidae > Drosophila > Drosophila auraria. Next base: position 48,000 of record VNJW01011113.1, on the reverse strand, counting down.
AATAAAATAAAATCTGCAAAAAAAACCTTATTATATTTTATACTAACTAAGCTGCAGCTGTGGGCTTTTTCAAAATTTTCTTGTAAACTTTTAATCTCGAACAGAAATTCGGTTTTTGGGCTGTTAACGGTACCAAAAAATACCAACACGTCGACGTGGAGATTGGCACACATATTGGTATCGCTGCGCGCCGCTCTTCTGCCGTTAACCCGATTTTCTTTGCTTTTGCTTTGGCTTTGGCGTTGGCTTTGGGGCACAATCAAGTGCCCAAGCCTCCGTTTGTCCAGGTGGCAACAATACGTACGCTGGTACGCTGGCTACATGTATGTGTTATGGATGCTGCTGCCGCCGCCCCATTGTTGTTTGTTTTGATATTTCTGGTTGTTGGTGGTGTTATTTCTTGTTGGCTATTTGCTGCTGTTGCCATTCCTATTGCTCTATTGCCTGATCTTTACATAACGGCACTTTTTGTGCCGAAACCGATGGAAAAGAAAAAGGGACGGAAACAAAGGCAGCTGCGCAATCGCCAGAGACGGCGGCAATGATTATTTTGTTTGAAAACTCAAGACGAATGCACACAGCACCACTGATAAAGTGGCCACTCGCTACATTTTAATTTATAAAGAAAACTAGAAGGAAACTTGGAGGAAGTTGCAAATGTTTCAAGTCAATGGATTTTAAAATTAAAGATTTAAAATCATACAATCGATAGAAATGGCTAGATTGACTCCCCTGGTTTGATTTTTGTATTTTTCATTACAGATATTTAAAATAGAAGAAAAAGGAAGTCAATTAATTGATAATACAGGGTGTGTTCCAAAAGTATGCTCACACATCGTTGCTTGTGCGCGACTTTTTGGCCAAAAACAACACACTAATGATGCCGCGGCCACGTATTCCCCAGATCTGGCCCCCTGTGACTTTATCTTGTTCCCTAAACTGAAGAGGCCCATGAAAGGACGACGTTACGCTACGCTTGACGAGATAAATGATTTTTTGAAGTGCTTCGAAGATTGGAAAAACCGTTGGCACAAGTGTATAATATCTTATGGGGATTACTTTAAAGGGCACAAAATGGATATTCATGAAATAAAATAAATAATTTTTGAAAAAACACAAAATAGGCGATACTTTTTGAATACACATCGTATTTAAAATACTTATATAAATATTACTTGTTCAATACTTTAAATAAAAACAATTGAATTAGTTTCCATTTCTCAGTGATCACTGTAATTTTCCCGTTGGCTCTCGCTTAATTTGCGTTTATTTTGGCAAACGCTTGTTATGAACCGCTCACGTTAAACTTTTTAACATATATTTTTCGCAGCTTTGCGCTGAAGGTCATAGCCACGAATTCGAGTTCCAAATAGGCAACATAATAACTAACAATAAACAGCCGCCAAAATATCATAAAACAATGCAAATAATAAAACATGGCGAAAACACTTGAGCAGATAATTGAAAAACCCGCCAAAATACATACACCTAGATTTTGTTATTGCCTTTTGTGTTATTTTTTTGGCAAGAATGAAGGCTTTTCTGGTCTAACCTTCCAGATAACCAGATAATGACAGATGACAACCACTGACACACATACAGCCGCACTATCTGCAAATTTATGATCATAATTAACATGACGATGACTTTCTGCCCATGTGTTCGGCAAGTTTTAATGCTCGTGATTTAAATAAATAACACAACTATGTACAAATGAAATGTGAATAAGCACGCAACATCTCCCCACGCACACACCCAAACACAATGGAGTATACAAATGTTTATACATTTATAAGTTACATATGTACATACGTCTAATACAGCAGCGATCATGAGGGAAATGTCAGAAATAAATGTCAGAAATATAAATATTAAATGTAAATATTTTGAGTGGAAGTTAACCATAAATTGAATTGTCCCTGAAATTCTCAACTGGTTCTAACAGATACCGAGGATAGACATATCAGCTGTACATCTTCATCGTTGACAATATCAGTAAGAGTCTTCGGATTATAATAAGTAGAGTTGTGACACATACATTTTTAAAAAAAATTGCCTAAACAAGCAAGAAGCTTCTTTACTTTTTTTTTATATTTTCTTTTATATTTGTACATATTTACATATGTACATATGTATGTGTTCATAATTATAAAATAGTAAACTTCCAAATAACTTATAGAGATTTCTTGTTTCTTTGTCTTGACGATCTCAAATATCACAACTCTCAAAAAGCATAAAAATTCACGTAGGTTTAAGAGTCGTTAAGGTTAGTAATCGACATATAGATCTATACACATATACTATTATACAAACACATGATAAATAAAGAACGACCTTATCTAAAATGCGGCATTAAAATAAGTTTACTAATCGTTAACCTACATAGTTTACTAATCGTTAGCCTACATAAATATGTACATATGTACATTTATGCTTCTGACAGTTCTGATTTTATTCATGAAATTTTCCTTAGGTTGTGAATGTTATTTTGAATAGGGCAATAAATATAAGTCTGTGATATTAAAGAAATAAATACAAATAAAATATAAAGGGACTCAAATGTATCAGAACACATATTTACCTATAATAACGTTATTACTGTGGCAAAAATGTTTATATTCCTGTCATGTGCCTTTTTCCTCCCCCTCTTACAAGAAAATTGTGTAAATAATAAATTAATTTTGCAATTCGCCCCGAAATTCGTTAAATATCTAAGTGTAAAATACCGGAAAGAACTATATTCATATGCAGCAAGGTAACTTTTCAAAATTTTTGGCTGGAATTCATGGTGGCAACAATATAATTAATAATTAACAATTTAAAAGTAAATAAACCCCGAGATTGTGCCTCTCACATGTCGTATTCTCACTTACATTTCAAATGTGAAATAATTCAGCATTGGAAATAAATTATATTAAGCAATTATAATAGTAAAAAAAACATGTCACCAAAATCACGTTTTACATAATGTGACAGCAGAGCTTTGGAGCTAATTTTTCGACCATCACTGTACCGCCGTATATGTATGTACAATACATACGTGGGCCTGTGCAGTGTGGCACCGCCGCGCGGCGTACAAGGTGTCGCCGAAGGTGGCAACGCGCAGGCGCAGAGCATTCGCACCAAAGAACTTTAGAGCGAGACGGCGCTCCAATTGCACAAAAAGTGGGTGGAAAAAAGACAAGGTTACAACACAACACACGCAACAACAGCAATAACCACGGGCCAGCAGCTGATATCGGTGGGAAGTGGGGGGGAGGGTTGGAAAGGAAGACAGGGAACGGCCAGGGACGGCACTGTTACTACTTATTATTGTTTTTGTTGTTCTCTCTGTAAATGAAGCTGCGAAGAACAAAAACGAACGATGATGAATGATAAATGATGATAAGCAACTACTAGCGCTATTAATCGTATCAATGCGTCGGAAATGTACAATATAGAAATTCGTACCAGTTTTTCGTACTGTATTTGGAGAAATGGTTACCGTTGCTGCTTCGCTAATTTGTGTTAACACACACACACACACACGCAATCCAAACGTCAAAAAAAATCAAACCAGACAGCGAAAGAAAGTTTTTTGTGTTTTTCTCTTAATTTTTTTGCTGTTGATAACTACATGCTCACGTATATATGCACGCGTACACAGGTAGAGTAAAAACTCTACAAAAATATAAATAAAGATGCAAAAACTCACCTGCCTGCTCTTCGCTGCTGCTGCTGTGGCTACTGCTATGCTTTGTTGCTGCCACTGTTAATAAACCGTTATGGGTGCCGCGGGTGGTGGGTGTTGCTGCTATTTTATTTCTTATTCCTCTGCGGCTGTTGCTGTTGCCAATGTTGTTGTCGCCGTTGCTAATCGTTTCTTACGCGTTTTGCCCTGAATCAGAAATACACGGGAATCCATTAAACTCGAAAATAACTTCCAAATTTTGTCGACACCACCGAACTTTTTGCTGCTGTAAACGTCACATACACGCACTCACACATCCATATATACACATATAAACGGCGACACCTTTCTCGCTAGCTCGCTCCCGTCTACGGGTCTGCGGCTCTTATGATTTTATATATAGCTTTTGATTTCTAGGGGAGTACTTGTACTTCAATCATTTTTTATTTATCGGTCAAATTGCACTTGAAAAAAAAACGTACAGCGGTGGAACAACAGAGGTGAATTGTTGAAATACGAATGTTTTTTCTTATTTGTCGCCCACTACAAACGCAGTGTGGCCGTGCAACTTCACATAGTACATACTACGAAAATACCAGACAAACAATAGCCCAGACTTAAACCACGATGTGAGACCAAGCTGATTAGACGTTGGTTCAATTTCTGATCAGTGCTGCCAGCTCGTTGGGTCATACAAAAGCTAAGCCTCGAAAAGTATGGCAGCACCAAGGTACTGGGCCTTTGTAGGTTTCTTGAACCTTTTTAACGGTTTCCGATCGTATTTCTACAGAAAATCAAGTTGTCGGCCGTGTCCTAGATTATTGTGCACCCATTTTAAGGGTTTTCAGTTGTAGCAGGAAGCGTGTAGCGCCGAGAAACGTGTAAAACGAAAACTTTCCTTAAAAAGTATGGCAACGCCGAATGTCTATGGGCTGTGCAGGGCTCATAAGCCTTTTTTAAGGGGTTTTCCCGGGGAAAAGTAAAAATCTGGCGATCACACTGCAGATTTCCGGCGATATAATTTAAGTTTTAATGACCTTTCTTTTTTGAAGCTAATCACTTATTACGGTGGACGTTCGACTATTGGAAAATCTTCAATATTGCTTAATAAAATTATGTTAATTTGGCTTTGAAAATAGCTATAATTCCCGAAAGCCGCTTTTTCCAATTTTTCCCGCATTTGTGAATAAAAAAAACAAAAAATTGATTTTCAAATTTTCTCCATATCCCGAAACGTTAGTAGTTCGCAAGCTGAAAATAAATCTTATTTTGCTGGGAATGAAAACAGAGCCAGATAAGAAGGTCTCAGATGTAGTTACACTACTCTTATGGAACGTCTGGCGTTTTTAAATAAAAAATATAAGCAAAAAAGTTGTTTAGCTAACTAATTTTTTTTTATTTATCATATTTAATATCCCCATAAAAAAAATAATGCCATTGATTTAATTGCAATCAATGTAATGCACAATTGCAAATTTGACATACTACAATTCTCACGTAGCTTATAAATCGTTCATTATTTTGCATTGTATACATTTTTAACACTTGGGCTAGTTTTATAGTACACCAGGTACAAACTAAGGCTATAGTTGTGAAAAAGTGAATAGCAAAGCTCGCAAATAACTGATATTTTTTTGTAATTTCAATGTTGCATTGGTAACAAAGCAACGTTTAAAATTAATTATAGTTTATTCGTTTATGGCTCATTTACCGACTTTTAATTTGTGCACCAAGAACAGTTCAAACGAAGACCAAAAACGAAGATTAACGCTGCTATTTGCGAGCTCTGGTAAGTAGCTTGTGAATGTGCTTTTTTTGGTTACGTGGATATTATAAATGTTATATTCATAGGCTTTCCTTTGACTTGGTCAACTCATGGGTGCCCACTGAAACTCCTCCTCCTCCCAGTCATGTTCTTCCTTTGGTTGCCACTCATCTTGTTTTCTCTCCTGCTTATTCTCAGATACTTCAACCAGATTTGTTGTCTCGCTTTTCTGGTTGTTCTGCTTCTGATCTTGATCTTTCTTCTGCATCTTTTTCTTTTTGTGCAGCACCGGATCTGGCTCCTCCTCCTGCTCTTCTTGGTCCTGCGCCTCCTCTTCTTCTTGCTGCCTCTGCCTCCTGCCGCGTCGGTGGCGCCGCAAGTGTAGCTCCAGATTCTGACGCGTTACGCAAGGCTTCTGGCAGTGGCTGCAAGCGAAAGAGCCCGGCCAATCGGGATCACGCCCTTCACCAGCTTCGTCTTCGCTCTCCTCCTCTCCCCCTTCGGCAGCATGCAAGCGCTCGTGGCGCAGCTGTGAGGCGTGGGTGCCGAAGCGCTTCTCGCAATGGCCGCACTGGAAGCGTCGCTGGCCCTCGTGCACGACTCTCACATGGCGACTGATGGCGCTTTTGTGACGAAACAGCTGCGGGCACTGTTCGCACTTGAAGCGCTCCCAGGTGGGATTGTGGGTGCGCAAGTGGGTTAGTAGCTCCGTTCTGGTCACCTTGGCCACGCCACAATGCTCGCACACGTGCTCCTTGCGCTGTGCATGACGTTTCAGGTGCTCACCCAAGGCATTCTTGGTGCTGTAGTGCCGGTTGCAGAGCTCACAAAAGAGCTCCCGTAGCTCCTGGAGTTGCTGCTGCTGCAACTCGGGATGGGGATGGGCATTGCGCATGTGCGAACGGAGCTGCTCGTAGCGGGTGAAGCACTTGTCGCAGGTGCGACAAAGGAACGGTTTCGTATAGCCCTGATGCACGCTACGGATATGGGCCTCCAGATAGGGCAGCTTGTAAACTTGTTTGCCGCACTGGTCACATGCCAGTCCGGTACGCTTTTTGTTCGGCGAGGGGGGATCCTGGTCCTGTCGCTGCTCCTGGTCCTGTGCCTCCTCTTGCGCCAGCTGCTCCTCCGCATCCTTCAGTCGATCTTCTTCCTCAGCATTTTCCTGCTGCTCCTCCAGCTTTTCTAGCTGTTCCAGTCTTTCCACACGTTCCTGTTGGATTTGCATTTCCTGGGACTCATCTTGCCCTTGGTCCAGTGGCTCCTCCTTCACCTGCGGAAACCCTAAGAAAGTGTTAGTCCCTGGTTAACCAGGCACGTATCATCCATGTATATCCCACCCTCTCCGCTGGGATTTCCACGAAATGGGGATCTTTCGCCCCGATAAGGTAACCAGCCAACTTTTCGCTGGTTTCCTTGGCCACCTGGCCAAGCTCCTCGAGGTAGGCCATTGCGTTGTGGCATAGATTGCAGATTTGTGTAGGAAATTCATGCGGTTGCTGCAGGACATCAATGTCGAGGAACTTCTTTAGCAACTGAATCAACCGGGGATTCGGACACTGCGGGTCCCTCAACTGGCGCAGGCAGATCCTGCACAGCCTGGCCAAGTCGGCGGCGGTCATCATTGTGCTGGGATCTGGAAACAAATGGCTGAGCAGTTCCTGAGAATCTGGAGGAGATTTCCAATTTTCCTGCTAAGCAGGGTGTGGATCAGTGTGACCGCCGCTCGACCTTTAAAAAATCCACATTCGGGCACGCTACAGTAACAGCAATCGGCTTATCGATAAATGGACCTGTTGCTCCAAGTCAAATTGTAAAACAGTGAACCCGAACAGTGATACCGCTTACTGTTACTACGCTTGGTAATTAGGAAAATGTGTAATGAATTAAAAGCTGTAGAGACAGTTACCATGAGAAATTTTTGTGATAAAGAAATGGATGAAAGGAAGGGCTTAAAAAAGAGATTAAAAGAATAATCTATATCAGAAAATGTGTTTCCGTTTTCCTTTAATTTTTTTCTTTTAACTTAACGCCAAAATACAGAGATAACGCGAAACCAGCTGTACATACCATTAGTATAGGGTTTTTTTCTAATTTTATTGCATTTTTAAATGCTTTTACATATAAACAAAGCACTTTTTTTACCCAACCTAAAAACAAAATGTGTATAATGAACAACATAGATTTACACTATAAAAATGATTAACTTTATAGCATATTTAATATAAAACTGCTTCGTATATGATGTTCGTGTGACTGTATAGTGCGACTTTTTAGTGCGACCTTATGACAGCAGACCGCGTTAGCGTTTGACGTTGACGTTCTTGACTACCTTCCGCGCGGTCACACGGGAGCACGAAATTCAGCACAAGATTTAGCTGGGCTACCTTTTGTTATTTTATTTGATAATCCGCCCAGACGCGATCGGTTTCTGCGCTGGACCCTATTCTACTGAGACGCTAAGGTAGCAAGTGAAAACGCAGAGATGGCTTTAAACCCACAGTACGAGGACATTGGCAAGGGATTCGTTCAGCAATATTATGCGATATTCGATGACCCGGCGAATCGGGCGAACGTGGTCAACTTTTACAGCGTGAGTGTTCTGTCTAGCTGTCTTTGGCTTATTATTTCATATTTTGTTGTTGCGAGAGTTAGGGCTCCTCTTCATCTTTCGGTTCTCCCGCTCGCCCGCTGCATTGCCTTGCATCCCGTATCCATCTGTTGCTGTCTTGCTCGCTCTTGCAGCGCTCAGGTGACGCGCGACGCGCCCTTGAAAAATTCCGCCTTCCGCAAGGAGAAGCAGCAGCAGCAACGGCAAAAAGAGCGCGCAAAATAAGACAAGGAGCTGACTTGAGCGGAAAGTGCAGCTGGCGATAAACGAGGAGTCGAGCGTAGGAGGAATGATAAGCGGGGCAGCGGGGAGCGGGAGCAGACTGCGGGAGCGTTTGATTCTCGAAGTTTCGAGTGACACATACCGCCCATACCATGAGCATCTGTATATATGTACATACTTATATGCATAGGTATATTTATACATACAACATACATGAAAACGAGGTCCAAAAACAATATCCAAAGATGTTTCCAAAGCTAGAAAGATAATCTTAGACAAATATTAGTTATATAGATAAATAATCACAAAAAGGTAGCACACAATATTAATAAATAACAACTAACGCCTTTGGTACACTCCAAACTGATAGTAAAATACAGATAGTTCATATTTGAATGTGAGATCAGTAGAGAGAATTATGGCAAAAGGTCTTTTTCGTTTGGTTTTCTGATAGCTCCTTGTAAAATTTCGGACGACTCCATTACAAAAAGATGGTTGGATAGTTGCTTACGTTATCCTCGTCGGTGACTGACTTTAAATAATGAAATTCAAGCTATCTGCGTGCTTATAACTTGCTCCAATCAAGATCTGTATAATTTAATGCAATGCCAGTCCTCTATAAACATCACAAGCTCTTCAAATAATGTTAAAGTCCAAGGATAGCGTAATCAGAGCCCCGAATCACCCCGCATATTCTTCATCCTTCGGACAACTGCCTCCAAAGCTTGTTTAGCGCGAAATTATTTTGCATTCTCGCTCAAAATTGTTTCCAATATCATATCCCATATGAAAATCTTAAAAGAGCGTTATAAAAGCCCCGAATTACTCCGTAAATCCTTTACCATTTAGACACCTGCCTTCAAAGCTCGTTTATGCACCACTGTACATTCATCCTAAACAATTATTTTGCATTCTCGCGTGGATTTGTTTCCAATATCATATGCTGTTCGCAATTTTATCAAATATTTATTATTTTCACTTCCAGGCTACGGACTCCTTCATGACATTCGAAGGCCATCAAATACAGGGAGCACCCAAGATCCTCGAGAAAGTCCAGGTCAGTGGTCCCATCTCACCTTAGGCTCGCATACATACTTACATTCCGAATCTTGAATTTCTTACAGAGCCTGAGTTTTCAGAAGATCACCCGTGTGATAACCACAGTGGACTCGCAGCCCACCTTCGACGGCGGTGTGCTGATCAATGTCCTGGGAAGACTGCAGGTAATCAGCACGCCTTTTATTATAAAATTAACACCAAGCAAGAAAAGCTCAAGTCCCCTGCTAAATTTTGTACAGTTGTTAAAAGAAATTCTTAAAGATGAGTTTCTTTTAATGGCTGCTGTGGACAGTACGGCCAGGATAATAGCACGCGCACTGAACTTTTTTTTTTTGTATTTTTCGCTCTTTTGCAACTCGAAATAATCTTGTTTTTTAATTCAGATTAAAGGATCCTTTTTTTTCATCTTATATGTAGTTATTTCTTTAAAGGGAACGAGATTTTGCCAACCTTATCTGCTTGAATATATTTAAAGACTATTGCCACCGTTTATTCAAAGCGTTTAAAACCAGAAAATGGGTTCTCATCACAGCTTGCAAGTAACAGTTGCCGTTTGGTTTTATTTTTATTTGTACTTCAAATATTCATGATCTTAATGATTCTTTTTTGTTGTCTTTAGTTGAATTTTCTCAGTAATAACAACTTAAAACATAGAAACCACCAGAATAGCCAATTTCTCATGTTGTAACCTAGAAATCGAAACAATAAATCCCCAATCCTATATAAATATATATATTAAGACTTAAACAAAGCCTCCGTAGCTTTCCAAGAACGGTCAACTGTTATTTGCGAGCTCTGGTTTCCATCAACAATCAAGTAGTGTCCAGTAGCCGTGGGCAGTGGCAGTGCTATTAACCTGTCGCAACTGGCTCGAATATCTCGGAACACCACCCACATCCATACATCCATACAACCGTATATCGTATAACGTATATCTCAACATCTGGTTATGTTTGTGATATGAACATGAAACCCCGATGCAGACCGACGAGGATCAGCCGCATGCCTACATTCAGACCTTCGTCCTGAAGTCGGTCAGTGGCACTTTCTTCGTCCAGCACGATATCTTTCGATTATCGTTGCACGACGTGTAGCCCAGCCTTCAGTGTGCCACGCCCAGTCTCCAGACTCCAGCGCCAGGCCAAGTCAAATATAAAAGTCAGAAACGAAAGCCAAGACCTAAGCCAAGAGCCCGAAAAGCAGCCAAATGAACCACAATATAAAAATTCAACCAAACGATCAGCAAAACCGACCAACCAAAGCCAAAGCCAAAAAAGTACTCGAGTCCGCACACAAAAAATTATCAAATCAAAATATACAAAAATAATAAGAGAATCCTTGCCGTCCCGTCGTCTTCTACTTCTTCTCAATTGTCCTCACAGTACGTGAAATTCAAACGGCAATTAACCACAACAAAAAATGTTACTTACGCCTTTCATTTCGTGCATGGTTTTCGTTTTCGTTAATTTTTTGTGTTGTGCTACGAACCAATTAACAAATTTCAGAGTGGTCGCTGGGAAATTGACATCTTATCTAGATTTCTCTAACGTGTATTTGTGAGAGCTAACTTTAGTCGGGCCCCGACTCTCTGTAAGATCTTTTCCGGCCCGCAAAAGAACACCCCATATTTCCAAAAGCCAAGTGAAGAAAAAGTATAGATTTACAGCAGCTTTGAGTGGTTCCGATAACCAAAACAACCTTGAATTTGCACCTTACAGCACAATTCGGTGCTTTACAGCAATCATCGACAGTTAGTTAACAGCAATATGTTATTCTCTTACATTAAGATAAACTTTAAAGGGGCAGAAACCCGGTTTGGCTTACGATAAGTTTATCTGATGAATATCAAGTAGCTATCAGGCACTTTGACAGTGAGGTTAACAATAGTAATTTAACGAATACAAGTGCATACATACATTAAAAAGCTAAATGTATATATAGAAAACAAAATTAACTAATGAATTGCATATTATGGGGTCGCCAAATGCGTTTTCACAATAAATAAGTCTTTAAAAATGTTAACAAAATGTCGAGTTTAAATCTTTTAAATAGATAAATCATTGGTATTGCCTAGAATTGTTATTTCCTTAACTATTTCCGAATATAAACTCAATCTTGATAGTTCAAATGTATTCATTTTTAAACGCTTGATAAAAATAAAAGTTGGAGTAGAGAAAATCTGTGTTTTCTACATGATTTTGATGTTTTTATGCAAACAAATAAAACAAATACTTCAGAAACAAACGAATTAAATAATAAATATAAATAAAACATAATAATAATAAACAAATCAAAAATATATGCATTAAGCTACACCCAAACAAAAAGCAAGAGTTTAAATTTTAGACGCAAGCATAACAACGAGCTTAGTATAGATTTAATACTTAATAATATCAAATGCATACTCTATAGTATAGTTTTTGTACTCTATAGTTTTAAATGCGAATTTTCGGTTATTATTTTTAAAGAATTCGTTAACATATCGCGTTAGCTGGTTACTTTTCCGTTTGTCGCGTTAGTGATTTTTTTCATGGCTTGGTGCAGTTCAGTATATTTTTAAGACTTATAGTATTAAATAAATAAGCATCTTATCAAACAATTTGTAATAATCAAAAGTATAGAATTCATGTAAGAATAGTTATGAAATATTCACGTTAATAATTGTTTGCTCCTACAATATATATATGTTTTAAATGTTTGACTTCCTGTGGTTTCGAAAGATTTTCAAAAAGTTTTTTCCATTGATGTTGTAATTGTTGTTTTCGAACATGGATGGTGTTCATAATAATAAACCCTTTCTTACCCCAAAATACTGGATTCCAAAATGAAACACAGCTTTGACAGGCAAAGAGTTGAAACTATTTTAATTGCGTTCTTGACTGTAATTTATATTTTAATACCCTTTTTATCAAAAGTAAAGACATAATAATTAATAATTAATCTTTAATTATTTGCAATAATTTCATTTCATTTTTCTTTAATAACTGAACCAAAAATATTGCATTAATTTCTAATATCGACTGGGCATACGTATGTTAAAGAAGCACAGTTTGCCCAGAGTTTTCGAGCGACCACTGTACAGTCATCACTCACCAGGCACACACACACATCCAATCGGCTCTACACCACATTCTCCCTATGACCCGGCTTGAACTCGTATGTGTGTGTTTCCATTCCAAAAAAAGAAATTCCAAAGTGGGTTATTTTCCGCACGCTTGTTAAACAAATTAAAATAATTTACTCAAACTCTCAGGATCTCCGTGTGATTAATATCGTGACTTTGCCTATTTTTTTGCAGTGCGACGACGATCCCCCGCATGCCTTCTCCCAGGTGTTTGTGCTGAAGGCCAATGCCGGCACCTTCTTCGTGGCCCACGACATCTTCCGACTCAACATCCACAACTCTGCCTAAAGAACAACCCCATGCTCTGCTGAAGCAATCTATGATATATGATATATCCACAACACTCAACATACACTACAACATCCAAAGATGCAGCAAGTAACGAAGCCGCAACACCGGGCTTGCAGTGGAACTCAATGAAAGGCGAACTACAGCAGACTTCAGCATGTTCTCACGTTTATCAACAATGGAAAACAGAAACAAAAAAAGAAACACAAAACACACAATAAACAAAAATTAAATGCTAACTATTATTACGATGTAAACAAAATGAGCGACGAGCTCGCGATTTTTACCTTTATTTGTTTTTTTCTTTCCCCCCATTTTGTGTCCCGGTACTCTAGCTTTACGGGGATCGGATCTCGGCTGCTCATTTAGCTAGAACTATCAAATTTGGTATGGAATGTGGTGTGTTATAAGTGTGAGTGTCCCAAGCTGCTCAATATATGTTTCCAGACATCAAAATATAGCGATCCGAAATCAACAGAGCTTCGATTTGAGCTAAATACTTACCCTCTATTTAAATTCGAATTTAAGCCCATTATCTGAGTACCGGGAGTAAAACCTATAGTCGAAAATATCGGCTGTATATGACTAAAAGAGTGATGCGAGAATTATTTTTTATTGATACAAAAACAAGAAAAAAAAAAGGGACATGCTTACATATTAATATATATTAATATTAACGTTAATCAGCTGTTGTATGTGGTATTCCGAATTATAAATAGAAGCACAAAAAAATATTGATTAGACTTACAACTATTAAATGCATTGAAAGAAGCTCTCAAGCCGTTTTTCCAAACTTTAAAATTATAGCTTTAGCGATGCGATGGGATGACACATGATTTTAGGCGGTTTTTGATCATCTCACTTGTCGCGAAATGTAAAGACGGCATCGAATCCAAAAAGTACACCGTTCACGATGGATAGGGAGGCCTTGATAAGCGCCAGGTCCCGGGTTCTAGTTCGGAACGAAAACTCCCAGGCCTCGATGATGAAAACACCGCTGGCCACAAATAGAGTGCAGCCCAGGACACTAAAGAAAATATCAATGCGCTTGTGTATGGGCGCACGCATTAGGACGCCTGGAATTTAGAGATAATATATGTACATTTAGCGTTCTTCTACGTATTTTATGCATCGAAAATGTTTGATGATGCCTGTCTGTACTTTAAACTGTTTGGAACAAGTATTTTCATAATTTTTTAAAAATAATAAATAATGACATAATAAATGGATGTTAGATATTTACCAAAAACTTAACAAAGGTGTCATTATTTTGAACTTGGGTTTTGAAATCACTTTAAAGAGCGTCTAAAAGTATGCAATCAAATATTTGGGACTCCAAATTTGGTGCAAATTTGTTTTTTACGATGACACATTTTGTAGCATAGTTTTTAGCACACTTTGAAGTGATTATAAACCAGGGAATCCGCAGAAATAGCTGTGGATTTGAAATCATTTGAAATTATGCCTAAAAGTATGCAAACGAATATCTTTAGTTCCCAATAATTTCGTAAACTTGTTCTCTGTTTGAAAGATGGAATATTCATATAATTTTTGACACCATTTCAACTAATTTAAAATAATCAGCGACTAGTTTGACTATTTGAGTTTGTTTACTTAAATTTTTTGTTTTTGCTTTAAAGAAAATTGCAGTAACACATGCATTGAAACTCACCTGCAAATACTCCAAGTACCACTATGATATATCCTGTAAAGGTGCCTGTGGCCAGAAACGATGTCATTATATCCCGATCGTTAAAGCTGTAAAAATGTAGCACTAAGCACGCTACGGCAAAGCCCTGGGAAAGAAGATAAATGGAGAGTGTGAATATTATTATTCAGGGACGGTAATCATTATGAGTTTTATAACAGAAATAAGAAAATGATTACTTTATGAATTTTATAGTTGATAAAAAAATAATCATTATTCTATGAGTACCAAAGCAAAAGTTATAAAATAATAAGAATATTATTATCTTAGAGTTTTCGGAAAAAAATAGGAAATGCGAAGTTTCTATACCCTTTGGCCCACCCTATTCCAAGCTTTAAACTTAACCAGAGGTTTATAAATCACTTATAATATATAACAGAGGTTTTGACGATTAACCGATAGCTCTTATGGCGAAGAAAGTAAGATAGTTCTCCAGTGTTGATCAAATTTAAAACGTGAATGAAATAATTATGCGGCTTGCTACTGAAATCACTGGGGTCTTAAAACACCTTAAAAAGGTGTCCAAAACTTTGCTATAAAATGTTACAACTGAAAAAATAAATTACACGGAATTTTTGTACCCCACACGTTTTATAGCATACTTTTAGGCACATTCTTCAGAGGATTTCAAAACCCTAGAGATTTATGTAGCACCTTCGTATATATTAAGAACCCCTAAATGCTTTAAATAATATATATTTTTCACTTAAATTTCCATCACTTGCAAAAAAATATTTAAAATAAAAAATATATGCTTTACCAACTCCAGGAACTTGACAACATTGAGACGACCTTTCCGCTCGCCGTGAGACATTTTGAGAAACTGCTGCCGCTGCTGACAGTCTTCGAAAATGTTGTCCAGTTTTGGAGATTTCACAAACTATATATTGAACGATGCTACGAATAATCCCCGATTATATCGTTATTGAAGCGTGCACACGACGACAGCGCCAGATGAACTGATTCGAATGAATGATGCCACTAGATGGATGTTGCATGGATGCCTATGCAAATTCTGCAGTCTGCAGTCTGCAGCGCAGCGCAGCAGCAGCTGAAATTAATTAATTACACTTAGGAAATAGGCTTTTCATTTTTCCATCTCTGCTTGTGGGCTCTCGCATCTGCTCGGTGAAGTGGACACACACACAGAATCGCCATAATCGTTCCTCTGTAAGCCGCACTTGAGGCCCATCCCTTGGCTACTTGATTGAGTGGGTCCGGGTCCGGGTCCCGGTCCCCTGTGGCATCATTGTGATTGCATTTACCCCAGAAGGTTGTGCCCAAGATCGGTGGAAATGGGGCCATCGTGCCAAGTCGCTAATTTCTAGTTAGCAACAAAGGCGATACAATGGAAAACAGATCGCTCTATTAAGACGAAGTCATTGGGCAAAATCATTCCATTAAATCAGGGTCGGGCACGGAATGTCTCTAGCTTGGAGCCAGAAAAAATTAAAATTAAATTAAGTGACTCCCATTCAATACCCAATACCCCAGTGGGATTTACGAATGTATCTTATCAGTTGAAGGCACCTGCTGATATGATTCAAAAAACAAAGGCAGACATACACCTTTAATCTATACTTAGCCCCCTTATCGCGAGACCGCTTCGATCCATAGTTTCATTGCGTTCTTCAAAGTCTGTAAGTCCTTTTCTATTAGTTTCTAGATTCTAGAAAGAAAGCAGAGAGACATTTTGTAAATCACTTTGTCTTTGCAATTTAGCGGTAATTACCAACAATTTGTTTGCCTTTATGGATCCATTTAGTGTTAATCGACAGCGTTTAACAGCCACAGCCTACATATAAGTAGGAAAGCTACAGTCGAGTGGGTTCGACTGTGAAATACCTAAGCCCTAAGCCCTAAGTTTTGTGCGTGACCAAAGCTGCGATGCAAAATCTTTATTATATAATAAATCGCATGTTTATCATCAATTATATGTACTTCAGAGCACGTCCGCACAGAGCTATTAATAAATACCCTGTACCCGGTACAAGGGTATTATAGCTTAGTGCCTACCGAGAATGTTTCTAACAGGCAAAAGGTATCATCTTCGAACCCACATATACATATATTTTCTTTGGTAAAATCGCATAATAAGAACGAGCCTCGAACCGTGATTTCGAACTGGGGTGATTCAAAATAAAAGTTTTTTATTTCTACGTTGTTTTTAGAACTCTTAATTCTTAAATTCGATCGATCTTAATTCTTAAAGCAATCGGTTCAGAGAGTCACGGAGGGACTTGGACTTGGGTACAAGNCAACAATTTGTTTGCCTTTATGGATCCATTTAGTGTTAATCGACAGCGTTTAACAGCCACAGCCTACATATAAGTAGGAAAGCTACAGTCGAGTGGGTTCGACTGTGAAATACCTAAGCCCTAAGCCCTAAGTTTTGTGCGTGACCAAAGCTGCGATGCAAAATCTTTATTATATAATAAATCGCATGTTTATCATCAATTATATGTACTTCAGAGCACGTCCGCACAGAGCTATTAATAAATACCCTGTACCCGGTACAAGGGTATTATAGCTTAGTGCCTACCGAGAATGTTTCTAACAGGCAAAAGGTATCATCTTCGAACCCACATATACATATATTTTCTTTGGTAAAATCGCATAATAAGAACGAGCCTCGAACCGTGATTTCGAACTGGGGTGATTCAAAATAAAAGTTTTTTATTTCTACGTTGTTTTTAGAACTCTTAATTCTTAAATTCGATCGATCTTAATTCTTAAAGCAATCGGTTCAGAGAGTCACGGAGGGACTTGGACTTGGGTACAAGGTATCAAACCCGGCTGTAGCTTTCTTACTTGTTTACTTGTTTTTTTTGCTTGGAGGGTAATAATAATTTAAGTCAGAAAATTAAAATACAGTAAAGGAGTCCTAATAAATATACCTGTCATAAAATGAATTATTCAATTATGTCGCAGCTACCGTTAGGGTATATAAGTGGTTTAACTGGTATAACTGGAATAAAAAGGTTGGGTGCATAGTATAAAAGCCTTATTTCTTGTTTACTTTGTTACTTATTACAACAAAAATAAATTATTTTGCAAATTTTACATTTTGTCAAAGAAACGTTGAACTATTTTCTTAGACCTTAAAATATTTATAAATATATTATTTTTAAAGCGATCTCAATAAACCTAAATTAAGTCTAAAAAATGTATTTTTCCTTCTATTTTAATATTTATACTTCCGTATTCACTTTCACATATTTATATTTAATTCCAACACAAGTGTATAGTTTCTTTTGCTAAGTGTATGCCTTGTAACTATCGACGGTTTGTACTCCATAGCCGATTGCATGTGATCTCAGTACACAACTGCACCTGAAGCTCTCAAAATGCTACATCCCGAGCTGATTTCCTTGGACAACCTGGTGTTCCGTACCTACATGGGATGGACCGCTGTACTGGTGCTTAAGATATTTGCCGCCGGTCTCTATACGGGTCTGATGCGCTTTATTACGGCCGTAAGTAGAATCTACATGAATTTACATAAAATCTACAAAAATCTACAGTCCATGTATGTTCTCTACATTAACGATTGTGGTTAATTATTTATGTACATGTGCGTCCTTCTTCAAATTTCATTTCCACATTTGTATTTACTTTGATTTTCTTTTATATCTAAAACTTAAAAGGTTTAAACCGATTTATGACGCAATTTGTATCTATCATAAAACATATACTATTATTTTGTCAACTACTGTACGCTTTCGAGAGAGCAGCAAGTGCTATTTCTTTTCCCCGCTAACATTCGCTGCCTCAGAGTGACTTGACACTTTTCCGACACGAGTAAAAGGGAGATGGCGAACAAGAGAGCCCCAACGAGAGAGGAGCTGTTGTTATGCCGGCCGCAACATGTGATGTCGCGAGAGCGAAACTGAGCGTAAGCGAGAGCATCGAGAGGGTGCGGTATAAAAAAACTAAGCACACTCGTGTGGGGCTCACAACTTTTTTTTACTTTCGCGGAGTGCGAACGACTGGAAAACCGGGAGACTGGAAGAAACTAAACTAAACTATCCGTAGATCACTAAATAAATCAGCTAAAATGGCCGGCCCCGTGGAACTTCTAAGCCTCACAAATCCCGTCTTCAAAAGCTTCGTTTTTTGGGTCGGAGTGTTGGTGATCAAAATACTGGCCATGAGCCTGCTGACCGCTATCCAGCGCTTCAAGACAAAGGTGAGAGGGGGGACACACCAAGAGCGGGCACAGTGGGGTCAAAGTCTCAAATACCTAGACTATGCTGTGTAGGGTCTTAACTTATAGCCTAATTGCCCAGTTAAACTGTCACATTTATTTCACATTCTGGTTAATATGTAATGTACATTTGCAGTGTATGTATATGTACATATATAGATGTCAAATAGCTCTCAGGGCAAATGCCAATACTATTCTTTACTGTACACTTTTTCTTACCGAGAGCCCAATATGTTAATGTTTGAAAATGTGTGCCAGAGAAATTGGGCAACTAATTATGTGTATAAACCTGTTTTCGCAAAAGAAAATAAATAAAAATGTTGAAAACGGTGCATTTTAGAGATGAATATTGTTATCTTTATTGCCAGAAAATCAGCCGGTTTACGGCGATTTCTATTCAAGGAGCTTCAAGTGTTTTAGCTGAGAAAGATCATTATCACCATGATATTTCAAATAATACCATTTTATATAGATAGTGTTATAGATGGTAATAAATTGATTATTTTGTATACCCTTCGACTATACCCTATAGCTGTCATAACAAATTTTGGCTTCCCAAGTTCTAAATAGGGAAAGTGCTCTTTGGCTTTAAGGCAGGGGTGCCCAGGCAATACATTGACATGTGAGAATTGCATTTGTGGGGGTAAGAAATATAAGGAAGGGCGAGAAGGAAGGAAGGTCCTATTAATTTAACTATTTAATTATTTAAACTACAATTAAAAACACTTTAAAATTAAATTAAATTAAAATTTCAAATTAAATTACCAATTCATTCTTTTCAGACCTTTGCCAATCCGGAGGATCTCATGTCCCCGAAGCTGAAGGTCAAGTTCGACGATCCGAATGTGGAGCGCGTGCGTCGCGCCCACCGCAACGACCTGGAGAACATTCTTCCCTTCTTCGCCATCGGCTTTCTGTACGTGCTGACCAATCCCTCCGCCTTCCTGGCCATCAACCTCTTCCGCGCCGTGGGAATCTCCCGCATCGTCCACACTCTGGTCTACGCCGTGGTCGTTGTTCCCCAGCCATCCCGCGCTCTGGCCTTCTTTGTGGCCTTGGGCGCCACCATCTACATGGCCCTCCAGGTCATCCTGTCGGCTGCTTTCTAAATAAACAATAATTTCGACTTCGAATCGCAGAATTTATTTTTAAGATATAAAAGGATTTGGATCTTCTTGTGCATTAAGATCACAGACTGCTGTGAATAAATAAATAAAAACAAGAATATAAATAATAAATCTTTATGTATTTTTCCACAAACAAGCTTTAACAACTAACAATATGTAAGGCGGCCAGCTTTAAGAATGGCCACCACCCGTTGCCTCATCCTTGCCGGACGACTTTGGTTGCTTTTCCAGAATTTCTGAAATATCCTCCGCCAGCTGACTGAACAGTTTTGAGTAGTCACTGTCGGGATGCTTGATTACCACGGGAACACCCATCTCGCAGCACTCGGCTATGTGCGAGTCGAGGGGCAGGGAGATGATCGTGCGTGGCAGTGACTTCTGGGAGCTGCTGTCTTTGAAGAACTCCATGCGGTGGCTGCAGTTCTCGCAAATGGAGTAACGCATGTTCTCCACCAGACCGAAGATGGGTACGCCCAGCTTCTCGTACATTTTGGCACCGCGGACGGTCACCTGGATGGCTGCCGTGTGTGGTGTGCTCACCAAGATCACGCCCGAGATGGGTGCATGCTGGGACAGCGACAGATGGACATCGCCCGTGCCCGGTGGTGTGTCGACGACAAGGACATCCAGCGGTCCCCATTCGGCGCCCTTCAACAGCCGCTGAACGGCGGACATGACCAGTGGGCCGCGCCAAATAATCGAGCCATCCGGCGGCGTGAGCATGCCCATCGACAGGCACTTGACATTGTAGTTCTGGGGCGGAATTATCAGGTTCGTTCGATCGTTCACCAGCGGCTCGCTGTGCACATTCATCAGCAGCGGTATGCTTGGGCCGAAGATGTCCGCGTCCAGCAGGCCCACCCGCTTGCCCATCCTGGCCAGGCTGCAGGCGAAGTTTGCTGCGACGGTGCTCTTCCCCACTCCACCCTTGCCGGAGGCCACCACTATGATGTCTTGGACGCCGCTAAGTCGCTCCCTCTTGGGCAATCCGCGCGCCATCAGTGCCGCCTGGTGCTCGCTTAGTTTGGTTCCATAGAAACGCCGCAAGGAGCAGCTGACGCTGACCAAAGGACGCAGCATGTGTTTGGTAGCTCTTAGCTATTTACCTCCGATAATAATAAGATCTCTTAAAGCTCTTATAAAATATGTAAACAAAAACAAACTTGGGTTCGAGCAAGTGTGACCATTTGTTCAATAATACTTTTAAGGCAACAATCTGCTTAATTTTGACTAGTTCTTATTATATTATTTTGCTTTATAACGCATTTTATATTATGCATATTAAGAAAAATAATAATTTTTTTTCTGAATAAAACCGGTGGTGGCAGCAATTTTAAATCATAAACTGCATTATTGTGGTAGATTTCTGCCTATCGATATGTTATCGCGAAAGAGTATCACCACTAGCAAAAAGAAAATCAGCTGTGATTACACTGCAAATCAAAACAGGTGCTTCTATATGAGGTACATTTTCTATCTCAAGGGAACCGCTGATTTTTGTTTAAGTTTTAATAAAACAGGCAACGAAATTAAAAAAAATTTACTTATCTGATTGGTATCAGAAATTGTTTGAGTTTTATGTGCGATCGTCACCTTTATCTTACCTTGTTAAGAGGGGTTTTTGTTTGATACGTTAAGTTTAAGTGTAACTTTAGCATAATTTGTATTAATTTTTTTTTTTAATTTTTCAATTACACACAAAAAACTTAAGATATTTTCCTTGTTTTTCGATGAATGAACAAAAAAAAAAAATGAATACAGAAATACTTTATAATTGATTTTAAACTTTTCGTTTAGTCCCAACGTGCAACCGCAGTGCGGGAGAGTGTAGAGCGATAACAGAATCCGGTTTTCGCTCTACTCATTGCTCTGGCTTCACAGCGTGGTTTAAGCCCTGATTTTAATTCATGAATATAAACTTTAAATTTGAACATTTAAGCTCTTACATTTACGTAGGAGTACTTTATCAACAAGTGTTTAAGGTTCAACAAATGTTAAATATTTTTAGATAGTAAGTAATTGAATTTTGAATATTTTTATATGTATTTCTAATCTTGTCGCTTGTTGACAACACTTTAGCCCACTGTGCGCTGCGACTGAGTCTGCCGGCGTTCTCAGAGTTAGCCCCCAAGTGCGAGGCGCTACGTTGCGTTTAATTGCTGTTTGTGGCAGCATTGTGGCGTTGGCTTCCCGCAGTTGTAGCTCCTTCGCGTTGGTTGCTGTTTTGCATTAGTTTTATTCAGGAATATCACATTTAAGCATTAAGTAAGTATTTAGTGAACTCCGGCTAAAAAAAGTG
This sequence comes from Drosophila auraria, assembly GCA_008042615.1. Taxonomy (NCBI): domain Eukaryota; kingdom Metazoa; phylum Arthropoda; class Insecta; order Diptera; family Drosophilidae; genus Drosophila; species Drosophila auraria. Next base: position 25,920 of record VNJW01011113.1, on the reverse strand, counting down.
AATAATATTTAAAATAAAAAGGATACTTCATCCTGGCGTTTCAGTTGCAAGCGATCCCCTCCCCTTCAGGCCTTTTTTATACGCACTTTAATGCCGACCGGCTTTTTTTTGCTAAATAAATATGTACATACATGCATACATACGTAAGAAAAATTGAAAAAGTATAAAAGAAAAAAACATGTGCTTGCCTATTTTTTGTTGTTTTTTTTTTTTTTTTGCTGTTTTTCTACTTCGTAGCTCGCATGTGAAACGTTTAGAAATACCTTTATGTGTGTGCAGACATGAGCCGTGAAAGCGGAAGAGGAGAATAGATAAACAAGAGAGAGCAGTAAAAAGTCCAGTTAGCTTGGGGTCCTCTCTGTAGCTCATTCACCTTTGAGAAGACTTGGTGGTGAAAATGGGAACATAAGAAGGGGCGCAAAAATAACGTATTTGCTTTTAGAACTTAAATCGATGGAAGAAAATTTATTTAAAAGAAAACTTGATTAATCAATTTGAGTATTTTTATTGTAATTAGTAAAAGAAAACCCGAAATCATTAGGAGTCTGAACGTTTGACTAGAAAATGTTCCAAAAGAACATAAATCTGATCTGTAGTCTTAAGATACAAATATAAGAAATTCAATAATATGCTTTTTATATCAGACAGGTTTGTTGATTCCGACCTACCTAAAACTAAAGAATTATTGTAGCAACCAGATACCACAATTTCTTGTGTGTATCCATAAGTCCCTTATTTGAGTTAGCTTTAGCACTTGGAGTGGCGTGTCGAACGCTATCAATCACTGCCACCTGGAAACCTTATCTGCAGAGTAAATATTTATAATATATAGAAGCAACTGTTGTTAGTTAACCATCTTTGTGAGAGTTGAGCTCCGAGATCAATTTAAATTCCTCAGAACTCCCATAAAATTTAGTCATAAACCTGGAAACTTCCCTGGAATCTGCTAAATTACACAACGACATTTTTTTGCCGATCTCCCCATGTTTTGAACTTTCCCCAAATTAGTGTCGAGATAAGGAAAACCTTGGGATTTTTTATAATAATAAAATAAAATCGTCAAATGGCTTTATCAGGGATTATTAGTTTCAGTCAGTTACTAAAATATTATGCCGAAAAACTAAAGAATTCGGAAGCTCTTTCCCAATTGTTTTTCACTTTTGCACGTCATCGTTTTTAAAGCACACGCGACCTTTTCGCTTTCGATTTAATAATAATCTCAGGGAATTTCGCAATAACAGCATCGCGCAATGAGACAACAAGAAATCTATTCCGATTTCGATTCAAATTTCAATTCCTATTCCTGGGCGATAAGGTCTCTGAGGTCTAACAGCACCATCTGGCGACTCACACATTAAAAATACATGTACACGTATTTTCGGGACGAAAGAGTCACCAGATTACAAGTATTAAGTGTCTTTGACTATAAGATAGGTATTTTTGCATATTCAAAGATTCTTAATATCATTATTCTCTATTGAGAACTCTTTGAAAAGTAAACTTTTGTAAGAATTTGAAGATTTTTGAGATAAAAGTGTGCCATCTTTATAGTTATCGATAGAGACTGGATACCGTTAGGCGCATACACAGAACTCTTCTACTACTATCGATACACATTTGACCGCATATTATTTAAACTGAATATTAACTATTAATCTAAAATTGGATCACTTTATTACCAGTTCTCCGATAAACACATTCCTCAGATATTTTAAGATTCTTAATGTCTTAATTCTCATGTAAAAACTCTTTGAAAACTAAACTTTTGTAAGAATTTGAAGATTTCTAGATAAAAGTGTGCCATCTTTATCGTTATCGATAGAGACTGGATACCGTTAGGCGCATACACACAGAACTTTTCTACTACTATCGATACACATTTGACCGCATATTATTTAAGCTGAAAAAAACTAATTATTAATCCAAAATCTGATCACTTCTTTATCAGTTCTCCGATAAACTCATTCCTCAGATATTTTAAGATTCTTGATGTCTTAATTCTCATGTAAGAACTCTTTAAAAACTGAACTTTTGTTAAAAGGTGAAGGTTTTTAAAAACCAGCTTTATTTAAGCATAGTGTTCCATCTCTATAGTTATCGGTAGATGCTAGATACTGTTAAGGGCATAAAAATGTGCTATATAAAGCGGAGATCGTTCAAAATAAAATAAGTTTTGAAGTATCAACTCGACAAATGCAGACATTTTGATCCGGGTCGAAAGACCAAAATGCAAGAACTCTCTAAATATTTGCATTTCTTTCATTTAGACAGTTCTTACAGCTAGTTCTTCGATAACCTCCTTCCCTTTCATAAAAAGCAAGTTAATTAAGTTCTAAAGCCGGAGATTGTTCAAAATAAAATACGTTTTGAAATATCAACTCGACAAATGTAGACATTTTGATCCGGCTCGAAGGACCAAAATGTAAGAACTGTCTAAATGTAGACGTCTTTCATTTAGACAGTTCTTACAACTAGCTCTTCGATAACCTCCTTCCCTTTCATAAAAAGCAAGTAAATTAAGTTCTGAAGCCAGAGATTGTTCAAAATAAAATAAGTTTTGAAATATCAACTCGACAAATGTAGACATTTTGATCCGGCTCGAAGGACCAAAATGTAAGACGTCTTTCATTTAGACAGTTCTTACGGCTAGATCTTCAATAACCTCTCCTTCCCTTTCAAAAAAAGTAAGTTAATTAAGTTCTTAAGCCATTAATTGTATGTATCTTTCTCTCGCAGAGATGCCACAGCCGAAACCGTACGAAAGGCCAGCCGACTTCATCGATCCCGGCAAGCCGTCGAAATGCAAATGGCATTTGGGAACCACCGAGAAGTCACCCCACACGCAGCGGGGCATGGCGCACCGCCAGAAGATCACGCCAAACATCCTCGAGGTGATTGGCTTCACGCCACTGGTCAAGCTCAACCATATTCCCGCCAGCGAGGGAATCGAGTGCGAGATGTGTGAGTTAAAAACGTAATTTAACTTATTAATTATTTAATTAACGATTTATGAATGGATTGCAGATGCCAAGTGCGAGTTCCTTAATCCCGGTGGCTCGGTCAAGGATCGCATCGGCTATCGCATGGTGCAGGATGCCGAGGAGAAGGGTCTCCTCAAGCCGGGTTTCACGATTATTGAGCCAACCTCTGGCAATACAGGCATCGGCTTGGCTATGGCCTGTGCCGTCAAGGGCTACAAGTGCATCATCGTAATGCCGGAGAAGATGTCCAACGAGAAGGTGTCGGCCCTGCGCACTCTCGGGGCCAAGATCATTCGTACGCCGACGGAGGCTGCCTACGATTCGCCCGAGGGCCTCATCTATGTAGCCCAGCAGCTGCAGAGGGAGACACCCAACTCCATTGTGCTCGATCAGTACCGGAATCCAGGCAATCCCTTGGCCCACTACGACGGCACTGCCGCCGAGATCCTGTGGCAGCTCGACAATCAGGTGGACATGATCGTGGTCTCGGCCGGAACGGCGGGCACAATCAGCGGCATTGGCAGGAAGATCAAGGAGCAGGCTCCCAACTGCCAGGTCGTGGGCGTGGATCCCTTTGGCTCGGTCCTGGCCCGACCCAAGGAGCTCAACAAGAGCGACGTGCAATTCTACGAGGTGGAGGGCATTGGCTACGACTTTCCGCCCACCGTCTTCGATGACTCGGTGGTCGATGTGTGGTCCAAGATCGGTGATCCCGACTGCTTCCCCATGAGCCGGCGCCTCAACGCCGAGGAGGGTCTCTTGTGCGGCGGCTCCAGCGGTGGGGCGATGCACGCTGCCCTCCAGCATGCCCGCAAGCTGAAGAAGGGCCAGCGGTGCGTGGTCATCCTGCCCGATGGCATTCGCAACTACATGACCAAGTTCGTCTCGGACAACTGGATGGAGGCGCGTGGCTTCAAGGAGTCGGTCAACGAGCACGGCCACTGGTGGTGGAATCTTGCCATCCAGAAGCTGCAGCTTCCAGCGCCGCCGGTAACTCTCAAGTCGGACGCCACTGTGGGCGAGACCGTTGCCTTGATGAAGAAGCATCGCGTGGATCACCTCCCTGTGGTGGACAGCGAGGATGGGTAAGGATTAATTCATTCATTTTTTATTTAAGCAGCACAAGCTTACCTCTCATTTTCCCTTAGTTCCATTTTGGGCGTGGTCAGCCAGGAGACGCTGATCACCCAGATCGTGAGCATGAACCGCCAGCCCTCCGATCCTGCTATTAAGGCGCTGAACAAGCGCGTCATCCGTCTGAACGAATCCGAAATCCTGGGCAAGCTGGCCCGCGTCCTTGAGGTGGACCCCACTGTGCTGATTCTGGCCAAGAACTCGGCCGGCAAGGAGGAGGTCAAGGCTGTGGCCACCAAGCTGGATGTGACCGCCTTCATCGCAGATGCTGCCAATCAGAATCCCAAGGCTAATGGCGCCGCCACCAACGGCAGCAGCCACTAAGCCGCTGATCGAGTCCAAGAATTCTCGAAATCCTCGAAATCCACAATACAACCTACCGACCATAAAACCCAAGCGCTTTTAACTTGTAGCCTAATTCCATGGCTACTTTTACACATTTCTGCTACAGATTCTTGTACTTTTTTAATACAATTTTTTAGAGTTTTTTAAACCATATTTTTAACTGCAACCGAAAAAAATAAGTGAAAATATGTGCCAATGGAATTAGGTTATTATACGTAAAAAACCTGCATGCATTTTATCTACATATATTTGCTAATAAACACCTTATTAATACGAAATAAGGAAGGAAGTCTTTAATTCCAATTCTTCAAAGACATGGTTGGGCACTGAACTTGACAATCGGAGCCCCCGATTATAGAAACTGTCCTAACCGCTAGACAGAATGTGTTAAGGAGCAAAGCAAAATGAAATTCAAACGCTATGAATATTTAGCGCTCTTGCTTTTTTCCCTGACGATATGTAAGTTTGGTTTTTCTAACCTTGAGCGCGCAGTATGGCTTAGGGATATGAGCAATAAATCGATATCCCGATTGATACATCAAACTATGCCAAAGAGCCTTAACTTTGCTTAAAACTTAAACTATCATTCTCGGCAAACAAAAATAGAAGTTATCAAAAAAGTTGTTTAAAAAATGTTATTTTTAATATAATCGATATTTTAACGTTAAATTCGATATTTATCGACATTTTAAATTTAAAAATTAATATCGATATTTTAACTTTCAAAATAAATAATGAATGAAATAAATAGTTTTCTGTTATTTTCGATAATATCGGAATTTTAACTTTAAAGGCGATATGTATCGATAATTTAAATTTCAAAAGAAATAATGAATGAAATAAATTGTTTTTTGATACGATCGATAATATCGATTTTTTAACTATAAATAAGATATTTATCGATAATTTAAATTTCAAAATAAATAAATGAAATAAATAGTTTTCTGTTAATTTCGATATTATCGGTACTTTAACTTTAAATAAGATATTTATCCATTATTTAAATTTCAAAGTAAATAATTAATGAAATAAATTGTTTTTTAATACGTTCTATAATATCGATATTTTTAAATTTAAATTCAATATTTATCGATAATTTAAATTTCAAAATAAATAATGAATGAAATAAATTGTTTTTTGATACGTTCGATAATATCGATTTTTAAACTATAAATAAGATATTTATCGATAATTTAAATTTCAAAATAAATAATGAAATAAATAGTTTTCTGTTAATTTCGATATTATCGGTACTTTAACTTTAAATAAGATATTTATCCACAATTTAAATTTCAAAGTAAATAATTAATGAAATAAATTGTTTTTTAATACGTTCTATAATATCGATATTTTTAACTTTAAATTCAAAATTTATCGATAATTTAAATTTCAAAATAAATAATGAATGAAATAAATTGTTTTTCGATACGTTCGATAATATCGTTAATATCGATATTTTAACGGTTGTGGACACAATTTATTTTTCTCTTTCTTTTTAATATATAAACTGCATAATATTGTTGTTTATGGTAATTTAGTAAAAAAAAAAAAACATTTAAGCCACTGCACATTAGTCAGAGCTTTGAGCTTGACATCGAAGCTAGAATATCGCACAAAATATCGAACTGATAAAGATATTTGCGATGGATCATACGCTCTTAGCTATTTCAAACTAGATAGAGGTTATTTGTTGTGAATTCCGTTCGTATTTTTAAATTTTAAGCGGATTTTCCAGGGGTGTCCACAACTAGGCCTTCATTTTTTTTTTTCTCGAAAAAAGATTAATTCACTAAATTCGTGATAAAATTTTTCTGAATTCAGGAACCAACTTAGTTCTTTGCTGATAGTTAGCTAATGCCTCTAGCTTTAAATTGGTACATATATTTTTGTATAATATGCAATTGGTTAAAAGTTATGAGTCTACAACCGGGACCTTTTCCCCACATCCATAGGTACGTCCATTCCCAGCATGGCTTCTCTTAAATCAGACTCCATTCTTCCGCAAAAAGTAGAACAAGTATAGCAAGTTAAAGCTTTAAAAATCGTCGAAGCTAAGAGCTTAGTTAGTTCGGCGTCTAAGCTCTTAAACCTTGATTTATTAACAAATTCCAAAGCCACCCACAGAAAGTAAAAAAGTTCTATTAAATTTGATCACTTTTTTCATATCTATATATATATATATTTCGTTCGATTCGCTTGCGCTGTCGCTTACATCTTGTTTTACATTCCACTTAAGAAATACATATGTTAAAATAGAAAAAAAATACGGAAACTAAATGCGTGGAAGAAGCAGCAACAGTTAATACTCAGTGAGCGAGAGAGAGATTGCCAAATGATTCGAGATAAATAGAGATGCACATAGCGAGAGAGAGTGAGATGGCTACAATGTACAAACATAGAATAGAGAGAGACAGTAGATGTATGCATATCATAAAAAATATCGATGTTTCTTCTCATACCAACTCTCTAAGAGATGGCGCCACAACTGGAATGTTTGCAGGACTCCACTAACTTTTAGACACCTCGATTGGGTAGGTCCTTGACCTTGTAGATGCGCACCAGCCAATGCTCCGTGGTATAGGCCTCCTCCAGGACGTCCAGCTCAAAGTCCTTATTGCCGATCTCAGCCGCTCGCACCCGATCGTAGCCCTGGGCCTTGCCGCCCTCCGTGTACATCTGGCCGAAGCGATAGTAGCACATCTTGTACATCAGGCAATTGAGGAGCGTGGGCGAGCCCTCCTTGTCCACACGGAACTCCCCGTTGGCCGCATAGTAATCCTTCTCGCGGATATGTGCCCCACGATCGGTGCTGCCGCCAATGCGTACCATCCACAGGAACTTGTTGATGTCGTCCGAGGAGTAGCCGGTGAGGCCGCCAAAGATGACCAGGACATAGTCCACATCCAGTTCGCGCATGATCTCGTAGGCCTTCTCCTCCGACGAGGCCATGGCCTGGCCCACACGCGAAATGTGCGTATTGTTCCAGGTATTATTGTCCACCAATATGGTGCGATTGGCCATGGCTGTTATCTGGTAGCCATAATCCCACCAAGACATGATGCGGGCGTCCTGGAAAATAGGAAGAACTACAGCTTAGTTCGGGAGTTTATAATTTATAAAGAAAACTACAATTATTAGGCTTTCCTTGTCAGCTAGTTTGTTTAGTACTCATTATGTTTCATACTCTTCCTATCAAGAATTCATACAGAATTCATCATTGTGGAAAATATAATTCAAAAAGGAATAAAAATACACAGAAAATACTCACTTCCGGCGTGTTCATCTGCAGCCAGTAGTAGGCCTCGCGGAAGTCATCGAAGATAATCCGACCGCCGTCATGGGATCGAGCACTTAGCACGATGCTGGGCGAGGAGTACGCCTCCGAGGTGACCCAGGTGCAGTGCAGGGTGTAAACGATAAGCATCAGCGTTATAATGCCCACAAAGCCAATGGCCACCTCGCTCTTCACGCCGCCCGTCTGCTGTTCCATCTTCTTGTGCTGCCGCTTGCTCTCCACGCCGCCATGCTTCGACGATGAACCGCCAGCATCCACACTCTTGATATACTTGGCCAGCAGATGGGACACGGCAATGCCGGACAAGACGCACATGACGGGAGCAAGAACCAGCATTAGGCGCACCATAACGCCGGCAAAGTAAATGCTGGTGACGCCATACAAGATGATGAATATATTCGAGTCGGTTAGCTTGGAGAAGCAGAAGTACAGGCCAGCGGGAAAGAGAAAGACCAGGATCTGGAAAATAAAGAAGGTTATTGTAGGTTTATTATGAGGAACTAAAGGGAAACTAATATCTAGGCACTGCCTCAGCGATCAAAGTGCAAGGTAATCATGTAAATGCATTAAGGCGCAACATTCATACGCATCGTTAATAAGTTTTCATCTTTGGCAGCCAGTTTCGAGTAATTATAGGCTTTGCAGTTAACATTTCCGACTTTAAAAGGTACTCAAGGCATTCAACATTCAATTAAATTAAATAATCACAGAATCTTACCTGTAGATCAAAGTAAAAGGAAGACCAGGACGTAGGCTGATGCTCCGACACAGAGGCTATAATAGGAATATGGTTCTTGGCATAGGAAGGATCCAGCAGCGAATAAAAGCGGCCAGTCCAGGGGGATACTTTGCCGGTAAGGGTCAGCAGGGTGCCCACAACGAGCCCCACAGTCAGCAAGCTGGACATCAAAGTCTTGAAGAGCAAATCAAAGTGCTCCTTGGGTATGCGAGAGCGCAGATAGTCCACGAAGGCGTGGATCTGGCATAAACCAAAAACGCCCAAGGCCTGCAAAGACAAAAAGGATTACCAAAGTTAGCAAGGCTTTCTAAAGGTATTTAATATAATAGTTTTAGGGATCAAATCAGCTTGGTTGTTCGTACTCATTATGTTTCATACTCTTCCTATCAAGAATATAATAAAGTATTCATCATAAAAATGTATCACTACATAAAATTGATTACAAATTACTTACCAGCATATGCTCCGAGCTCTGGATGGGCTGGAATCCCACAAACGAGATCTGCATGGACAGGATCGTGCCCACGCAATAGAGCGTGCTGTAGGCTATGTATATCCTGTGCGAGAACCTGCCCGTAATCATAAGCGCCACCACGTGCAGTGGTATTAGGTTGATCAGAAAGACATAGCCGCCCCACGAGGAGACCATGTAAAAGTAGGCCAAGGCCGACATGGCCGACCAGAAAATGGTGCCCGTCTTCACAGCCTTGATCCACAGATAGTAGGTGAAGAGCATGCAGAAGATGGCGATGCCCTCATTGTCATACGAGCCAGCCACCGAACGGGAGATGTAGCCGGGAACGATAGAGATGAGGGCGGCGGCCACCAGTCCAGCGCCAGTGCTCTGTAAGTAGGAAAGGAAATTAAAACCACGTGGAAAAAATAACCTCAAATGTTGGTTTTCCTTTTGGTTTGGAATTCTGACATTGATTTGGGACTTTCATATGAAGAACTAACGAATCCAAAGGGTTTTTCTACCACTCTAATTCGAAATCTAACAAAACTTACGTGAATCTCCTTGGTGAGCGCATAGGTAACCAGCGTGGTCAGCGAGGAGAAGAAGGGCGCCAGGAAGACGCACACATTCCGAATGTCAATGGTCACGTTCAGCAGCCACATCAAGCGGTATAGCGCCGCCGAAGTGACCATCAGTCCGGGATAAATGGTGCCGCCAATGATGCGGCCCAGAGGATACCAGGCGCGGTCATCGAACCAATTGTGGAACTTGTAAAAGCCCTGCTCGGCAAGGAAGCGAGTGGTGCGGTAGTTGAAGTAGGGATCGAACTCATGGATAACGCTCTCGAATCGAAGTACGGAGAAAAGGCGCGTGGCGAATGCTGCACGCGGTCAAAATCGAAAAGAGGAGGAAGTTGGGTTTCAGTGTTGCCAGATGAAAATTTAGCTTTCCCCTAAAAAATCTCAAAGAGTCGATATTTCCCCCTAAAAAATCCTTGGTTCAAGTTATCGATAAATCGATATCTTCTTTAGGTGCCTACAGCAATTTGCAGAAACAGCTGGCGTCTAGTGGAGACAAGCACCATCATCGCAGAGCTGCATAAATATCGATAGCAAGTAAGCTTGAACCGAGCGAATGAACTCACGAGCCAGATTTGTTTTTTGCAAACAAATAAAAAAAAAAATTTTAATATGACCGAATAACTCACACAGGACTGCCGCCAGAATCAGAATGGCCAGTTTAACTAGGTGCTCCTGCTTCTCCCATGTGAGCAAGCCCCTGGCGACGCCGCCCACGTCGACCGTCATGTCTTTTTTCTCTCTCGCCTACCGGCGTTTCCGGCGTTGTTTATTCCAATTCAAAGGCTCCAAATTAACCGGTCTGGGTTGATTTACGTTCTCTGTAAGCCTATTATAATTTATAGAGCACTCCACTGGCTTGCTTGTTCTTAATATTCGCAAAAAATAGGTGGAAATTATGCGCGACGGAGCTTGCAATCTGTAGCGAATCGAGTAAACTCTTTATCGTTATCGAACTATCGCCGAATGAAAAAAAAAGTATCTTCAAGAGGTGGCAGCTCTGCAGCTGCAAGGCGCGATTTATTCTTCGTTTTTTTTTAAGAGTGGGTTTTGTTGAGTCATTCTTTAGTTATTGCGGTTTCCATTGGTTGTTGATTGTTAATTTACGCCAAGCTAGTGTTGGGTGAGTAACTTAAAACATTCAAGCCGAACCGGCTGGTCTTCCTCTTATTGTTGCCATTGCCAGCTGTTTTTGCGCTCTCTTTGAAGCTTCGCTCTCACGCTCGTTCCCTCCCTCTGTCGAACTCTCATTATTCCACTCTCCCAATTGCCGCTGCGATGACATAGATTAGCTTTATTTTAACTTAGGTAGTCCAGTAAATTTAATTATTTTGTAATTATTATAGTGTGAGCTTTTTTATAGTTCTTATAGTTTTATTTCATTTCAGATGCGTTTAGGAAAAGGTTATTAGAATGAGAAGGAGAGATAATGAGAGCCCACGCAGAAGAGAGGAATAAATGGCCTCACTAGTGCTGCCAGGATTGCAGCTAGAAAGTAGCTAGTTCTAGCGGACAAAGCTAAATACTAGATAAACCTACATAAAAATAGTGTTTTGAACCCAGCAAATAATTAAGAAAAGTCATATTTGCATATTTTATGTGAAATAAACTACATATTCTAGCCCTTATTCGTACGCTTTGTTTCCAGACAGAACTTGGCCAACACTGAACCAAGCGAATCGAGAGAAACGGCTGATTGCGGGAGAGCGGAGCTCGGGAGCAGAGTGCAGAGAGCATTTCAAAAAATTTCTATTTAAGCCACCGCAAAATTCACTATCTTTGTTATTTTTCAACCGAGCTGCGCTGCTTGCTACAAGACTCGTTTGCAAAAAGAATAATAAATATGACAAATAAAACATTCGTATCCGATTAATCGCCGGGCTAAAACATAAACTAACTATTGATATTTACCATACACACATTTATTTCACACACGCGAAACCACAAAAGAAATCGGATCGCCCTGTCGCAAACGCGGAACAAATGCAAGTGACTTCTGCTGGTAAATACAAATCCAATACAAATTTTCCCACAAAGAAAAGCAATAAACTCATGCGTTCGAGGAACTTAAAGAAAAGTTTACAAAGCTAAAGAGAGGGAAAGTATGTGTGTGCGTTGGATTGGTATTGTTCTTGCAATTTAATAGTTAAAGTCTCAATTTTTTTCAAGTGTCGGTGTCATATATGTATTTACATACACATTACATAGTACACATGTATATGAAGACTGGCGGCGAAGGCGTCGCTTGTGTGTTTGCTGCTTGACGTTTTTTTTTTAAGTTGCGCCAAAAGTAATGAAATAATAACCATTAGAGTTATATACGTTTGTGTGAGTGAGTGCAAGAACGGTGAAAAATCGAACATCAACGCTCTAAAAAATGTGGTATACAATGCATGTGTGTGTGCGTGCGGGTGGTGGCAGCGGCAACGGCAGCGATTGCAGTTGCCAGCACGCATCAAAGAAGTACATGAAGAAGAAGGAGTGGGTGATGGGGGAAGGGAGACGGAGTTGGAGTTGGAGTTGGTAAAGGGTACAACAGCAACAAACTTCAACTTCTGCAGCTGTTTCTCTCCCTCCTATGTGTGTGGGTGTTTGCATTTGCATGGCATTTCTGGCATGCAACTTTTCAGTGTACGCTTGTGTGTGCGTGTATATTTATGGAAGCTAGTTTGCCTAAAAGAGCAAAAGAGAGGTGAGATTGGGGCAATGTATGTACACATGCATGTACATAATGTATTATTCGAGCTCCAAACAGCCGGTTGACAAAGAAAAGGCAACAAGAAGCAATTGAAATAATTTGCATCCCACGGAGAGAAATTGATAAAAGCAACAAAAAGAGATAAAAATGCTGTAAACCAAAAGCAGCTGCATTCCAAATGTGTAGTAATAGATTCAAAAATAGATTTGAGAGTTGAAAAACATCCCTGGATGCCCGCGCGCAGAGTGGCGACTCTTTTAGTTCCCAGAGCGAGCTATTTTTTAGTAATTTCCTGGTGATCGTCGCGTGTGAGCTTAGCAAAACAAATACTAAATCAAAACCTACAAATCGTCAGCACAACCTTGCACATGCGGAGGGCTTTCTTTCTCTCACTTTCTCTCTCTTCATATTCTGTTCCTAGTTCATGACTTTGGAAGTAGCTTTTGCTGTGGAGCTCCGATTTGGACATTCAGTGCCCTACCGTGCTCGAGGGGAAATAAATAAATAAAATAAAACAGAAATAAAATTGTTCTATAATACGTTTACTTTCTAACCTTTTGTGTTTCGATCTTCGGAGAGTCTTTACTTCCAAATTTAAGTTCACATTTAATATATTTTGTTGGATAACAACTGCTATTTGATATCTATATTTTTTTGGCGTTCTGATAAGATACTCATACCTTATCTTTTAGCAGGTTCGTGGTAGAATTTCGTAGAAAATTTCTATTATCCAGCCAACAATGTACATTTGTATGTATTTTAATATTTAATCAAGTGTTGGCATAGTATTCCTCTCAGATTTATGTAAATATTAAAATATATTTTATGTTTGGGCTCCAAATTGAAAATAAAACTAATTCGACATACATTTAAGATGAATATTAATTTTTCCTAACCTATTTACAAAGTGAATGGGCGATTAAGTAATTATGTTTCTCTTAGTTTTTTTTTTTCCTCTGTTTTTTTTGAGCATAAGCAAGATATAAAATGTAATATGGCATATGTTGCTGCCTCGTTATTGTTATTGGTATAATTATTCTTTTTTGTTGCTGCTTTTTGTTTTGTTTACGCGTGGGAAACGGAAATTGGCAAGAAAACAGAGAAAAAACGTAGCCGCCGTTTCACGTTCGTCTCTCCGCTCTCCACTTGCCTCACCTTCCAAAACTGCTACAAAGTTAATTAATAATAATTGTTAAAATGCTTTTTAAGCAAAGAGAGCCCGCCTTAAGGGGTGGCTTAGGTATTCAACTTTTATATTTATGTATTACTTTGGCAGTCTATGCTGAGTCTTTCATTTTTTGTTTAATTTTAATTAAATTAGTCCGTTTAATATTGTCTTCTATTCCCAAACAATTTTAAAATGCGGTGGTGACCACAGACCTAACTCGTGAGTCCCCAAATTTTCCTGCCCGGCCTCTGCACACGAACAGTGTGCACAGAATGTAAACTACCCTTCAGTGCGGTCAAATTTGTGGCTAAATCTAGCCTATCTTAAAGTTAAATAGGTACCTTTAAGCCATAGCTATTTTATTGGCAATATTAGAGAACATTTTAGGCCATTTTGTACTATTTGTCACACGAAATATCAATTCTGTAGCCTTGACTTTATAAGGATCCAAATATTAGACCCTAAGATGCTGCTCTATAATTTATACTATTTTTTATTTGGCGTACCGGGTATTTTCTAGTCGATCACACTCGATTGAAGCTTTCTTTCTTATTTTTTTTCTCAATTAATTTCATGTAATTACGGTGCTTACAACTTGATGGGTTGTTGCAAGGCTAGAATTGAGTAAAAGGGTGTTTTTTCCACTTTTTCCTTTACTATCGACATTTCTAATTGCCGCCACATACAAATAAATGTATGTATGTACATATGTATGTACATGTTCCGCTTCCAATTGGATTACAACCCATGCGACCATAATTCGTCTGCGAGCCCAATACCGATTAGACTCGGCCAAGATATGGAACGCTGCGGGCTGTATTTTATTTACCTCACTTTTCTCTCGAAGGGAAAGTACCCTATATAGCATGAAGTATATAAAATAAAGTAAGAAATAAAGTATATTAAATAAAGGATATACAAACATTGGCTTCCCGAAGTTACCTTCTTTACTTATTATAAAACTTATCGAAGCCTCCTCTGATCATCATCTGATTTGAAAAAGAATCATGTAAGCAGTCAAAAAACTGTTTATTCCTTTAAGGATCCGGGACTTCCTCCTTCGTGACTCATCTAATTGGAAGGGAAATGCAAACAAATGGGAATATATCCATATCTTCTGGCGATATCTCGTTGGATACTTTTACCCCCCACGATAATTTTACGATGATTGCGTTTGAGCAAACACCAATCAATCGATGTCTTCGATACAAAATTACCTCGCAACAAAAAGGGAAAGAGAAAGAGAGGCTCTCTGACCATTAACCCCCTGCCTTTTCCCCATTTCTTTACCAATATTGTCACTACTGGCCATTGATCCATGCCCCGCTTTTTACCCATTACCCGTTTTGTCTTCAGCCCATGCCACGCGCCCTTTTCCTCTGTCAATTACCGGCTTATTGGCATTTTCACATTAAGAAGTTGTAACTCTGCTCTCCTAGTTTTTCCATTTCAGCTAGTGTTTTCTTTAGTTTGTTTTTATTTCGTAAATTAAAGCTAGTTAAGCTTCTTAAAAAAAAGAACAAACGAACTGAGTGCGTGGTCGGGCAAACGAATCGTCTCCGGCGTGTGCTATTTTCACTTTTTGTTTTTGTTTTTAAGATACCCTACGCTTGGTTGGAGTATGCTGATTAGTTTGTGACTTTAAGTTGAATTTTCTTTCGATTTTTTCATAGCTACAAAATAAACATGGTGCCTGCAAATAATTTGTAAACATTTTCAGTTGGTAAAATAATTTTTAGGGTATTCTTATACCCGGTACTCATAGGCTAGAAGGGTATTATAAGTTAGTGCCAATCGAGAATGTGTGTAACAGGCAGAAGGAGAAATCTCCGACCCCATAAAGTATATATATTCTTGATCAGCATCACCAGCCGAGTCGATTTAGCCATGCCCGTCTGTCCGTCTGTCTGTCTGTCCGTCCGTGTGAAAAAACAGATCTCAGAGACTATAAGAGCTAGAGCCACCAAAATTGGTGACAGCATTGGAATATGTTGCACTCAGATCAAGTTTGTTTTAAAATTTGACCACGCCCACTTCCGCCCCCGAAAATCAAAAAACGTTATACTAGCTATAGGCGTGATTTTCGGCTTAAAGCAAATAGATAGACTTACTAAATTAGCAATCGCGGACGTGTTCTGAAATTTTGAGAAAAAATCGGATGATAAACATAGAAGTTAATAAACAATAACGTTTCTGTGTTTACTTCTTCATGAGAGAGAGAGAGAGCGCGCACGTGTTGCTCATTAAGTTCCTAGCAACATTTGTCTCTTTTGAGTGTTGCTCTACATGTTTCTAGTAACATTTGTCTTCATTTGTCAACATTCCATGTTCATGTGCTATTCAATATCACCCACAATGCTTTGGGTACCGGGTATCTGACAGTCGGTCACACTCGACTGTAGCTTTCCCACTTGTTATTTATGCTTCTTGTTTTTGTAATATATTTTTTTTTATGGAATTTACCTTTCTTTAATATTTCTAAATTTTAAATATATATATATTTTTCTAATTTAAATGTATTTGTCATTGGGCTTAACTTCAATTTATAATGCTGCTTGCAATAGGGACTTTAATACAATATATTTCTTATAGGTTAACAAATATTTTTAAATAATGATTCATTTGCATTTCCATCTCTGATTAATGGGTTTCTTCTGTTACACATTTAATTACATTTACTTCTTTGTCCTCTTTCTGATATTCATTTTGTTTTAATTGTTTTAAAGTTTATATTTTCTTTTTTTTTGCGTTTTTCTTTTTGGAGCTGTGCCCATTTTGGCTTTGGTCTTCACTTTTTTTGGTCTTTTAAGCCAAGTCGCGCTTAGTTGTACATGAATTCATGTGTATTTGTGTTTGTTTTGTTGTTCGCTGCTGGTGTTGACTTTGTTTTATTTGTTGTTGTTGTTTTCTCTTCAAGGCAGCAAAGCGATGACTTCATCTTCTCTGCCCACATTGTGTGTGCGTGTGGGTGCATTGATGTTGGCTTACCCTTTCCAATACACACACACATATATTTTTAGTTCACTAATAATTAAATTTATCAACCCCCTTTGACGGCCGAAATTTATATTTTAAGGACAAGCGACACTGAAAGATTGAGAAATATGTTTATTTTATTCATATTATATTGAAAAGCTTAAATAATAAATATGGAAAAAAAAATATTTATAATCTATATACACTCTTAAACATTTTTCCAAAATTGCAAACGTTTTTCTTTTTTTTAAATATTTTTATAAATTCTTTTCAAAATTGTTTTCGGAAGTTGTTTGCTTGGTTCAGCATATTATAACTGTATGTCAGACAAATGAAGACATAAAATTAAATTATAGCCTAACATTTAACATGACAAACGTGCTAAAATTAAATTAACATCTGAACACTATTTTATTTGCTTAATTAGTATATGAAAAATGGTTATTGGAAACTAGTTTCGTTTAACAAATATAAAATCAAGCTAGACTTTATGATTTACTCAAAGACTAATAGTAGGAGGTTTGGATATGGAGCGGTTTCTGTCCTAAATATTCTGCGTGATCACATCAAGCTTAAGACTAGACCCAGTTGGGAATTCTAGTGAGATACTTCTGGTTTATTAATTCAGGATCATACCATAAGTTGGCGTCTTGATTGTAAAAGAAAACACTTAGTTTGTTTTAAATATATGTAAACCGGGTTTACACACTTTCTCGAATTCATGTTTTTATATTGAGGGAAGAGATGCCAGACCTGAAAATTTTATTTATTTATTTTATTTAGCTCCTTTTTAGACAGAGTTCAGCTGATATCACCACACTATTTCATGTTTTAAAATCATGTACTCAGCCTTTATTAAACCCAGTATATAACTGTTAGATAAACAGATAAAAATGTATATTTTACAGGTCTGGCATCTCATTTGTCAATATAAAAGCATGAATTAGAGAGTGTGTATAAACCCAGTAATAGTTATAACTGGTTTTTAATGAAAAATTGCCTACAATTTCTGACTACAACATTTTCCCTCAGAGTTTTTACTTGAGTATAATAATAGTTCGAACCCATTAATGTCACAATTTTACCCTTTTTTGTTTTAGTTTCTTTCTCTCGAAAATAACACGAGAAAGTGTCCGCTTTGTTTGCTTGCTGTCGTTGCTGATGATGTGTGTCCCTTGTCGCTATCATCACCATTATCACTATTGCATTGTTGCAGCCAGTATTCAAAGTGTTGAGTAATCATCATTCCAGCCGACATCATCACCATCCACATCAGACTGTCAGTCATCCGCTTGGTTGATACACAGAGGAAAAAGCCTGGCCATAAAATATGATTATTTTAAAATAGGTTATGAAGAAAATATCAAGTTTATATTGGTTTCTGCACTCTGCCAGATAAATTAAAGGCATCGAGTAAATTGATTAGCTGGTATTTACTCTTGTTTTAGTCTTAAATCAAATTTATCAAATTCCTTGCCAACTTTTCTCAGTGCACCTGAGACCACGAACTTAGTGACATCGAATTGATTATTTGAATGCCCTTTCGTCGTCCCCTCTCTGCGTGAGTGCGCCTTCCTCTTTGGCGCTATCTGTCCTTCTCGATGCCTTTGTTTTACTGTCCACAAGACCGGGCCGGAAATGTTTTGGTTTTGCACTCTCCAGACCAACCACAACAGTATAAAATATATGTGTTTACTGGGAGCATGCAGCTGCGGTCATAAGAATAGCACAAATAAGAGCCTTACCTGAAGGATAATGTCTCTTTATTTGCAGAACAATACTTATGAGAGTAATTTTTGTGCCATGATTTAGATTATAAATAATACTTTTAGCTTTATTTTCTCTACAAAGTTATACATAAATAAAGTTAACGATAATAAAAAACGGGAAAAAAATCTTGATTATGAAACTCGCAGGAATTAACTAAGTTTCTACAAAATATTTTTCCATAACGCTAATATTTTTTTAATTTTAATCTAAATTAACCTTATTTTTCAGTGCTTTTATTTCGACCGCAACTGTATATTCTCTCCCTTTCCATATTTGGACTTTTTTGAGCCACGAAAAGAAACATTTTGGGCCCTCTCGCACACACATGTTTGCTTTGTTTTATTTATTCATACATATGTATACTCTCTGGACAGCTTTGACCAACTTTTCTGGTTCTGGTGGGATCTTTATTGTGTGGCTTTTGGGATGATTTATTAGAAATTTTCGTGAATTCTGTGGCTTTGATCTGCGGATACGAACTGGAGGTCAGTGGAGTACTAGGGAAATTAGCATATTTGTATACCCTTTGTAGGGGCTTTATAATGTTAGTCATGTGATTGGATATCTTTGCAACGCAGTCAAAGAGTTGTTTTCGATATAAAGGATATATAACCTGAAATAGCATATAAAGCTGAGCGATCTAGCCTTGTTCATGATATAGTCATTCGATCTGGCCCGTTTCGACTTATAACTAGCTGTTATATATGACTATTTGGAAAGTTTAGTTCAGAAAGCTTTAAAAGTGAGTGACTGGTTTGATTAGAAATGGACAGACGGGCGGACAGAAAGACTTACTTAGAGACAGACAGACGGACAGACGGACAAACTTACAGACAGAGAGACAGGCTTATTTACAGACAGACGGACAGACAGGCAAACAGACAGACAAATAGACGGACAGACAGACGGACAGACAGACAGACGGACAGACAGACAGACACACGGACTGACGGACAGACTTACTTACAAACGGACAGACTTACTTACAGACGGACAGACAAACGGACAGCGAACGGACAGACTTACTTACAGACTTACTTTCAGACTTACAGACAGACTTACAGATAGACTTACAGAGAGACTTAGAGAAAAAGACTTAGATGGAAAAACGGACAGATGGATATCCGTCCGACTCGACTTGGCAATTAAGGCGGTTAAAATTGCAAAAAGCAATTAATATTGTTTATGGGAATGGCGGCACAAGCTGAGCGAATTCCCAAAGGTTTGCAGCCAATATCGATTATTAAATTAGCTATTAATTGGCCGTGGCTATAATTATCTCGTGATTTCCATTGTGAATATTGCATGAAGTTAATTTTTATAATTTTCCTTCTCTTCATTAGCTGCCTAAACGATGCAACTATGTGACATGGGGCGACGGCGGCAGCAGCAGCAGAAGCAGCAGGAGCAGCAACGGAACCGGACACTATTCCTCACTGTTCGAGGAGCAGCGGCATTGGTTGATAGGAAAGCAAACAATAATTTAAACTTTTTCAAGTTTCAACTTAGCGAGGTCTAGCACCAGCCAAAGCCAAAGCTAAAGCTAAAGCGTTCGCCTTAGTGTTGACATCAACCCCGGAGCGGCTGGTCTTTTTTTTAGCGGAGTGATAAATTTTAATATTAATTGATAAAAAAGTAAAACGAACCTCAGCTACGACCTACGACCCACAGCTACAATTTAAACAAACTTAAACATCATTCAAATGGCTGCAAATACGACGATAAATAATTTGGTTTAACAAAGCTAAAGCGAGGACACCAACCAATTGGATAACGAGTGATCAGTATTGGATTTTTACACAAAACTTGAAGATCTGATTTAAGGAGAGCGACAGACTGAAACGAAGGAGAAGGAGGAGCAGGAGCAGGAGGAGAAGGAGGAGCAGCAGCAGCCTGGGATGCCCAGCACGGCGGGCAGCAGTGCCGCCGGCGTTGGCATGGGCGCCTTAATCAACAGCGCCGGCAGCAGCGCCAGCAGTAGCGTCATGGGCATCGGTCTGGGATCGGGATCCGCGTCGGGCGGCGGCGGCGGCGGCGGCGGAGGAGGAGGATCGGAAGCAGGAGCAGGATCTCTAATCGCACAGAGCACGGCTGGCACTAGTGCCGCCAGCAGCGGCACCATCACCTGGGACAACAACGGCACCCTGCGCTCCATCAATCCCGGCGATTGGTCCATCGAACAGTGCCTCGGTTGGCAGCAGCCGCATCATCTCTACTTTCAGCTCGGCTGGGCCTTCCTCTTTCTCGCCTTCCTGGCCCCCCATGGCCCCTTCGGTTCGCTGTGGATGCGGACGATGCTCCTCATTGGCTGCCTGATGATGGGCATGCATGGCTACCTGGTGGCCTGCACGCCGGATGTGGTCCTCTGGTCGGGCATGGGAATGGCGGTGAACTTTGTCTACCTGGTCGTGGTGCTGTGCCGGCTGAGGCCGGTGAGATTCGAGCAGGAAATCGAGGCGGTAAGTGGATGTCTGTATAAACAGATCGATCTTAGAAAAAAGTTAAGATATATTCTTATAGGATGTACTTAGATTGAGTCTATCTGGGTTCAATTTAGTGTTGGGTTGCTCATGAGTGAGTGAACAAACAAGAGTTGTTCACTAAACTATCACTATTTGTTCTTTTTTGTTCACTTGTTCATTTTTGCTCACTATTGCTCAGTTGTTCAATTTTGTTCTTTTTGGTTCACTTGCTCATTATTGCTCACTTATTCAGATTTGCTCTTTTGCAACTGAGCAATGGACAGTGAGCAAGTGAGCAATTGAGCAATGAGCAGTAAACAAGTAAGCAATGAACAGTGAAGAAGTGAACAAGTGAGCAAGTGAGCAAAATGAGTGAGTTGACTCTTTTGAAAAAAAAGAACAAGTAAACATGTTCACCCAAATGAACAGTATTTACCCAACACTTGTTCAATTAAATATTTTTTAAGAACCCAAAACCATCCCTCAAGAAAAAACCATAAATTATTTAATTTTTTCGACAGATTTCGACATTGCTTTAATATTTTTATTGATTTAATTTGTGTGTTTATTTTTTTTGTGTTTGATTTTTGTTTTTTCCTTTCTTTTCATTGACGTTTGTTGGGGTTTTCATTTAAACTACATTCACTAATATATCATAAATACATAGTTTCGATAAATTAATAAATAACAGACAAAAAACACGTACTGAATTTGCGTTATGTAAAAAAAAAAAACAATATAATTAATTATGAATTAAGCTAGTAATTATTCAATATGTGTAAATTATTTGCTATCGACTATAGGCTAAATGTGCTGCTGCGGTTGGCGGTTGAGAGTGGTGGAGTGGTGGGTAGGAGGCGGGTTGAGTTTATCACAGGAAATCGGATTGTGGAAAATCATAACATCATTCCATAAAGAAAAGTTGAATATTGTGTTTGTTTGTTGTTGGTTTTCTTTCTCAAATGTTCAATAAGCATATTTTATAATTTTGAGAGAATCACTGAATATTGATATGTGCGGTTTGTATTGTGATGTGGGTGTGCGATGAGGATGTGGACCTTAACTATTAGGGGTGGCCCACGGAAATCGCTTTCGATTTGAATAATAATTCGAAACTCCATAAACTTCGATGGGCACCCCTGTCTCTCTTATAAATTCTTCACCCAGTGCCTTAGCTGAAATGTATTTTCGATGCCAGAAAATACAACTGCAGGCACGTTGTCAGCATGACGGTCATATTGCCAATGGCAATGGTCATGTGAATGCGCCGGAATCCCTTGTGGATGCGCTGGTAGTGCGGACAATCGACGAGATCGCCCTGCACCAGGCTGCCCACCTCCTGGCCACTCCCAATCGCATCCTCGATCCTGTACTTCTCGTGCATCAGCTGCAGCATCGGCGGCACCAGATACAGCCGCACCACCACCTCAATGCCCGTGGCCAAGGCATGGGAACCCATTTGAATGCCGGCCGCCGTCGTCCATCCGCTCAGAAAGTACTTGGCGTACACGACCAGCATCGTCAGGCTGAGCATGGCGTTGAAGGCGAAGTAGCGCGGGAACAGTATCTGCTGGCACTGTCCGAATACGTGACGGGGCAGGGAGAAATATAGCGAGAGACCTGCAAGAGGGGATAATGAAAAAATATAGATTAGTAAGCTGTTTTCAAAAGGAAAGATCGGGAAAGATGTAGTTACAGTTTGCAGCTCAACAAATCGAACGATGAGGGATTCTTGGACTTAGGCTTATGATTGGAAAGGGGTTCATATTGGAGATTGAAGATTAAAGATCGAAGATTGAAGACTGAAGAACAAATCTTTTCAGAGTTTTGTCGGAAGACGAGGGCTGTCTGACTGACATGACTTTAAGAGTGGTTTTGAGTTTAGTTTACAGTCACGAATGATCCTTAGGCTGATCTTATGATGTGTTTCCTATGCATAAATGTGTGATTTATGGTTGAAACATGGCGCTTATATCCTTATATCCTTAAAGCTTTTTTGACAACTTACCAGACACAAATGTCATCCAGATCTGCGACCCAAAGTGGGTGGCAAAGGCTCCCAGGTAAACCAATGCTGCTGGTATAGTCGATGGTCTGGCTGCTGTTGCAGATTTTGCTGCTGCTTCTGGTATTGTTGTTGTTGTTGTTGTTGTGACAGTTGTCGCTGGGTCGATGAGATCGCGTCCCACAGTCATCAGCACGAATGCCAATATGCCAACGGCTATCAAGTGTGCTGGTTGTGTTGTACGCGTCAGAATTCTGAAAATAAATGAATATTCGATTAGAGGTAATCGCACTTTGGAGTAAATATAGGTACAATATAAAGTAAACAAAGTAGGAGAGGTGTTTTAGGACTGGAAAATCGACTTTAGTAACATTTTCTTAAAGAAATTCCCCTGTTAAATATTTTTCAAGTCAGTTTCAAAGAATATTTATAATGACAATCTCAATCTCCTTCAAGGAGATGGATTTCTATAGAAGACATGTACTATACTGATCCTACAATGGTTTAATCAAAACTATCATTATTTTCACGGCTATAAATATCTTAGAGATACCATCATAATGCTCGTATCTCTTTTTATTACGACCCACAGATGCTTCAATAATTCCCAAGAAACTGCAATCTGTGTCTGGAGTCTCAAGTGCTACCATATAATCGGAGTGGAATCGATAGGATTTATAAAACCAATCGCATCACAATCGATTCGGCTATATGTATAGCAGGCGCAATGGTCCAAACTCCAGATAGATATAGTGCAGTCGTGGGTTATTACGTACACACGTGGCCCTCACATGGCTGATTAGATTGGTTGTCTAAGCAGTGGTGCTACCGAAAAGGGGCTTATAAATATTCCCCCCCAGAGATACCCCCTGGGCTGCGCCACTGTACACCGACGTGGGGCGATCGTGAATTTGCTCTCCTCGTGTCGTGTCGTGTGTCTACGCATTAGTTGCGTCTGTCTATCGGCTGTCTTCCTCTGGTTTTTTGCATACCTGTCTGCCACTATTTTTTATGTGTTTCTCTCTCTATTTTTTTTTTTTTGCAGTCGCCGCTCGCTTTTTGCATTTGGTTTTTTTGTCATGCGGCAAATACAAAGGCAGAGTGGCGTACGTGCGAAAACGCATGCAACCAAATATTGTATATATTTCAAGCGCTCTCCCTCTTAGACGCGGAGACCAGAACTAAAGCCAGAAAGTGTACATGGCAACAATCTTTGTATAAAACACACAAGAGCGTGGATAATGCACATTTGCACTTGCACTTTTACAGCCGAAAACCGAGCTAAGGGGGGAGAGCTTCTCGCTTATCAAAGATTTTAAATATTTTTAGTAATAAAACCATGTAACTTTGAACTGATTTTAAATACAGCAACTGGCCTCAGAGCCAGAAAAATCCCACTACTTTTACCACCAAAGACCCCAAAGCTCCTCTTCCCTACCCCATGACGTATGTTCCGCTTGTAGAACCCAGTTCGCACTTTGCCCCCTCAACAGGTAGCAGCCTGAGGTGATTCAGGGGAACTCTATTGACTCTTGGTTTTCGTCACCGCGTTGCGTTGATCGCGAGATAACGACGACGAGGGTTAACTTATCGCAGGCATTGCGGTCAAGGCGCCATGAATATCATTTTGTGTGTCACTATTTTTAGATTCGCACCTATTAATAATTAGTAACGCTTCCAGAGGGCGCCAAGTCGCAATGAATCACTCAATAATGGGGGGTTTTGTTAGGTAAGGTTAAGGGATATAAGTATTCTGGGAATACTTGAGGGAAGTTCATTGTGGCCCACTGTGTATCGTCACGAGTTTGCCGTCCGATGCCAGTTACTATCAATAAAGTGCTAATAATCAGATGATGATCAGCCCAATTCAATTAAATAGATTTTTTTAGCTACTCTGAGCTAGATATTGTAAGAAACACATAATTTAGTTAGGCCTTTCATTAAGATTTAAAGATTTCTATAAATAAATCATTTCTAATTTAGATTCACTTGGATTTGAATTATTTTTTCGCTCTCATTTTGATTTAATGACTTTGATAGTGGGTCCTACATATGTAATAGTTTTTCTGTCTAAAATACTCAATTCCCTTCTCTCTTTCCTTGTCTTTAAGGCATGCCTTCTCTTTACCTCAGCTGTTTGCATAACGGCGTTCGGGCTAGACAACGAGCAAATAACAGCAGACAGAGTCAATAGTATACAATAGGGGCGTGTGATCAGCATGATCCAGCGCCGTGACAACAAACTGATAAGAATTTATAATAGATCTAATTCTAATAGTACCCTCCCTCCTCCATTCATGGTATTTCTTATGTCACATGACGGAATTGGGGAAATCTCTTGCCGAACAATGACCGCAAAAAAATAGATAACTTTTATCGTTTAAATAGAAATTATTTATGGGGGACAAGGCAATTTGTCTGAGGAATTTAAAAGCTTAAATAGATCTTTGGGTATTTTTCAATTATAACAAATTATAATTAGTTTAAGGTTAAAAAAAAATGTACGAGTTTATGTCTTTATAATAGATATTTGGGTATTTTTCTATTATAAAATATAATTAGTTTTTTTGGAAATTATAGTTAAACAAAAAATGTACCTATGGTACATGTGTACCTAACGCAATATTCGAGTTTATGTCTTTATAATAGATATTTGGGCATTTTTCAATTATAAAATATAATTAGTTTTTTGAAAATTATAGTTAAACAAAAAATGTACCTATGGTACATGTGTACCTAACGCAATATTCGAGGTTATGTCTTTATAATAGATATTTGGGCATTTTTCAATTATAAAATATAATTAGTTTTTTGAAAATTATAGTTAAACAAAAAATGTACCTATGGTACATGTGTACCTAACGCAATATTCGAGGTTATGTCTTTATAATAGATATTTGGGCATTTTTCAATTATAAAATATAATTAGTTTTTTGAAAATTATAGTTAAACAAAAAATGTACCTATGGTACATGTGTACCTAACGCAATATTCGAGGTTATGTCTTTATAATAGATATTTGGGCATTTTTCAATTATAAAATATAATTAGTTTTTTGAAAATTATAGTTAAACAAAAAATGTACCTATGGTACATGTGTACCTAACGCAATATTCGAGGTTATGTCTTTATAATAGATATTTGGGCATTTTTCAATTATAAAATATAATTAGTTTTTTGAAAATTATAGTTAAACAAAAAATGTACCTATGGTACATGTGTACCTAACGCAATATTCGAGGTTATGTCTTTATAATAGATATTTGGGCATTTTTCAATTATAAAATATAATTAGTTTTTTGAAAATTATAG